>JASDQU010245192.1:38638-50504 GCA_032191745.1 Picea mariana | reverse complement strand
TCTTCTTGTTGTGTCTTGGGACACTAATCTGTAGATAAATTTACACCTATAGGAATAGAAACTTGACCGGTTTACTTCCATGCATATTGAACCTCTGCAATATCGTCTCAACATATTTTCTCTGATTCAACTAGAGTTTCATGTTTGCACGATCTCTTTTAATCTCCATTCCCATAATGAAGTTAGCAGCACCGAGATCCTTCATGTAAAATTTGGAGGATAGATGTGATTTCACCTCCTTGATAACATCCATGTTATTTCCTACCAACAACATGTCATCAACATACAACACTACATAAATGAAGTGATTACCAACCTGCTTGGAATATACACAGTGATCAGCCATGCTTCTTACTAATCCCAATCCAAGGATGTATGTGTCAAATTTTTGGTACCACATCCTAGTTGATTGCTTCAGACCATATAGTGACTTCTTTAGCTTATAGACCAACTCTTTATTTCCCTTCACTACAAATCCTTCTGGTTGCTTCATGTATATTTCTTCTTCCAGATCCCCATGTAGGAATGTTGTCTTCACATCCATCTGTTCCACTTCAAGATCAAAAGAAGCAACAATAGATAAAATAAATCTAATAGAAGTTAACTTAGCAACAGGAGAAAAAATCTCACCAAAGTCAATTCCCTTTACCTGGGAATAACCTTTTGCTACTAACCCAGCTTTGTATTTCTCCACTTTACCTTGTGCATTTAACTTCTTCTTAAACAACCATTTTCTACCAATAGATTTTCTTCTAGCTGGCAACTCAACTATATCCCATGCCTCATTCGTATCAAAGGCATCCATTTCTTCAACCATGGCCTTCTTCCAGAGTTTATTGTCCTCTGAATTCACTACTTCCCTGACAGTTATGGGATCATCAACAATAATAGATAAAGAAAAATTGGAACGAAAATCAGCTGGACTATACCTTTGTGGTTTCCTTTTATCTCTCACTGATCTCCTCAATACTGGGGTATGAGGTTCTTCTTCTTCTTCTTCTTCTTCCTCTTCTTCAGATGATTCAGATTTTGCATCATCCAACTCAAGATCTATTTTCTCAGGTTCATCTTGCGTTGGTAGGAATTCTTGTTTGGACACATCTTTTACCTCTCTGAAAACAACATCTCAACTGTAAACAGTCTTCTTGGTTGATGGTTTCCAAAGCTTATAACCTTTCACGCCATCTTTATAACCAATAAAGATACACTTTTCAACCTTTTTATCCATCTTACTCCTATTTTCCTTTGGAACATGTACATAATCATCACAACAAAACACTTTAAGATGTTGAAGAGAGGTTTTCTTTCCAGGCCATACCTCGTGTGGAGTTTTATCATCCAATGCTAATTAAGGTGATCGATTGACCAGGTAACATGTTGTACCCACTACCTCTACCCAGAATTATTGTCCTAACCTAGCACTGCTGAGCATGCTCCTAGATTTTTCCATCAGTGTCTTGTTCATCCTTTCTACAACTCTATTCTATTGAGGAGTGTATGGAGTAGTCTTATGCCTTTCTATACCACACTTCTTACAGAATTATTCGAATTCATTTCCGTAGAATTCTCCACCATCATTTGTTCTCAATACCTTTATTTTCTTCTCTGTATGATTTTGTACTAGAGCCTTAAACTCTTTAAATTTATCAAATACCTCAAATTTCTTTCTAAGAAAATAAATCCATGTGTTCCTTGAAAAATCATCTATGAATGAAACATAATACACAGATTTACCTAGGGATGGAACAGGAACGGGTCCAAACACATCACTGTGTATTAACTCTAAGATCCCCTTTGCTCTTGTAGCACCAAATGGGAATATTACTCGATTATGTTTACCATATATTTAATGTTCACAGAAATCAAAATCTAGAGTGCAATTAGACATACCTTCAACCATACCTTTACCATGTAGTGTTCGAAGGCCCTTTTCTCCAATATTCCCCAGACTTTGATGCCACATCATGGTCTTCTTTTTTGGGACAGTATTGGTCTTGTCTCCTTCAATTCTCTGCTCAAGGAAAACAAAACTGTTGCACCCATTAATATAAGTTCTTCCCAACAACTTCTACAGAGTTCCACACCGAACTCCCATCATCAACACCATTTCTCCTCGTACCATCTTGCAAGTGTTCTTTCCAAATATAGTATCCACTAATGCATCATCCAACTTGCTTACAAATATTAGGCTCCTGGCAAGTTTTGGAATGTGAAGAACCCCGGGGAGAGTTATAATCCTTCCATCTTTTAGCAACAACTTAACCCTTCCACATCCCATGATATTGGTTGTCGAGTCATCTCCTAGGAATACATCACCACCATCATATTTTTCATATTCAGAGAACTACTCCCTGTGAGGATTCATATGGTATGTCGCACCTGAGTCGATCAACCATACATCACGGTCTGCATGTGTACTTGTAGATGCTAGGTAAACATCACCTCCTTTTCCAGTGGAGTTTTTTGCCTCTATGGAAGAGGTACTATCAGATTCCTTTGGTTTTTCAACCTTATTAGACTTGCAATCTTTCTTATAATTCCATGTTTTACCACACTTCCAACATTTCCTCAAAGATTTTCCTGGAGACTTAGATCTACCTGTAGATTTAGATCTCCACCCCGAAGGCTTACTAGGATTCTTGTCTTGGGCATGCCCTCTTAAAAATAAAGCATCTATGATATGACCATCCATGCTTTTTCGCCTCATCTCTTCAGATAACAAGGATGCAACTACATCCTCATACTTCAATGCAGATTGAGTGGTACTACCTATTGCTACAACCAGATTATCCCAAGAGTCTAGCAAAGAACATAACAAAGTAATACACTTATCTTCTTCTGCAATCGTAATATTAACAGAGCCAAGTTGNTTCCATCCTAAGATGATACATCTTCTTTCGAAGAAAAAATTGTTTACTAGGGACTTTGATTGATACAAATTCCCCAACTTATCCCATAGTTCCTTGGCTGTATATTCTCTTGAGACATTCAATAACACCGAATCTACCAGGCAGAGTCAAATAGTACTCCTTTCTCTTCTATCCAACTTCTCCCAATCTTCCTTCGACATACCAGTAGGTGGTGCACTAGTAGGTTGTGTACCAGTCGTTTGTGTGCCAGTAGGTTGCGTACCAGTAGGTTGTGTACCAAGATCCATAGCGATCCATTGTTATTTGTCTACAAGAAGGTCCTCCATCTTCAACTTCCATAGCTCAAAGTTTTTACCGTTGAACTTATCTATCTCGATTCTAGAAGAACTCGCCATTCCTCTTTCTACACGCAAATCACCACTGCAAAATCTCCCACTAAACCGAGGTTTATCACAGACCCGAGATAAACTTGATCTATCAAGACCGAGCCAAACCCTCAACAACAAAGGCGTCCCTCTAAAGCCAAAAATGAGCTCTGAAACCACATGTAAGTTTTAAACCTGTGAAGTAAAGAAATGCATATAGATTCTTAAGCAAAATAGAATTTAATCAATGGCTCATACACAGAGTACACAGATATTTTATACCAGAAACCCTCAACCGGGAAAACCTTTCTTATTTTATTATATCGAATTTCACCATTCACCATACAATATATACAATGTTTTTAGGTATTCCGTAGATACCAAAACCCTAATCCCTTAATCCGGGATTAATTTAGTAAACCGCTAAAAATAGCAAAATCCGCTAAAAATATAATCCGGGATTAATTGAGGGATTGTCAGACGTAGTTTTCGAATCTAACGTACCCACACACACACATGCAAAGAATATAACACATACCCAACATATATGTTGTATCCCCCCTGAGCTATTGGGTTTCATATTTTTGTTTATATCTATGTTCTCTATGATATGTGGTGTTGAGACCTCTAGTTGTGGTAATGTAATGAGAAACATGAGACAGGCCCGCCTGGCAAGTCTTTACTCTAATGTTGGAAGAAACTGAGGAGCAGCACTCTATTAATTTTTTTTGGCTCTTGTTGTCCCAATGATTGATATGCTCACTTGAAATGTAATTGGATACATAGTGTAAACGAGAAAGCATTAGGGACAATTTGTCAACAAATTGCGAAAATCTCCATTCTACTATTCTACTAAACATGTGAGCCACTTGAGCCAGTGACTTATAATTGCTCATGTATTTTCCAACATTGGAGTCAAATGCTTTCCAATGAGTTGGTTTATGTTTTTTATTCCATTACCAGTTATCACCAAAACTAGAGGTACCTGCACCATGCACCACCCATCACATGGAATGTTGGATGATGACAAGGAAATGCAACTCAGTAGCCAGGGGAATATGGGGAAATTTTAGAAGTTATAATATAAGATAAGATAATTTTATCAATGTCAAACAAATTACCACAAATTTAGGTCGAAGGGACTAACAGGTACAATCCAGTGTAAATACCATGTGGGAGTGCAAAATCGACTCCTAAGTATTTTGATATTTGTTTTGATGATTTTATCGTGTTGTATGATTTTTCTAGCTGCAGCCATTTTGTTTTCATGCTTTTCATTTCATGGCGGGGCATATATTGTACAGGTTTTTGGGAATCTCTCTTGTATTTGGTATTTTGCGGTCGCTCATAGATGGTCTATTGTTGTTGTGGGTGGGTGTCATCCATAGCATGGAATATATATTATATCCAGAAATAACGATGTCATAACAGATGACCCTCACCTTCGGCTCTTCCCCACTGTGAACGTTTGCAGGTAATAATACAATTGGTGCCAATCAATTTAATTTAATTATAATGTCAATCATTTTTTTATTTGTCATGGTTCTGGAAAGAAAATCCTAAAATCATAGTTGAATATTTAGATTTAGATTCAACTATAAAATTTTTGGTCCGAAGAAAATATCAAATTTCAGATTATATAGATAATTTTGAATGCTTTGGATGATTATACAGTGACCTAGAATAGATTTTTGCTTTACTCCTTCCATAATTTGTGGCATAAATTTTTCTTGCTCGAATTCATCCTCTTCGTAGAAATATTGTTTACATATGTAGATTTTATAAATCGAAAACTAAATGGGTCTTGATGGATTATAATTCTGTCATTGAGCTCTCTAATACTATTGGGGTTTTAGCATCACCCATATATCAGAGGAAAAACAAATTGGGTTTTATTCAGATACATATGTGGCAGTAGGTATGGTGGTATTAGGTGTTTATTTTGTAATGAATTTTTGTAACGCTGATGGATCTTTCAATTTTGCCCATAATCAGAGAAAAATCATATTGGGTATTGATCAGGGAAAGCAATGTCATTCTTAAATTTCAGGAATTTCAAGGTCACAGTCCATTCACCTTCTTCAAGCCAGAGGCCTGCTCACAATCCATCTAAGGGTTCTCTTCCTGGAATAATTTCAAACAGGAGCAAGATGAAATAAGGAAGGAAAATGGTAGAAATGGGAAATTGAAAGAGGGTTCTGATCAGGGGAGACTATATTTTCCAGAGAATGCAGGTGGGACAGAAGTGGCTATGAGAAGGTATAACCACAACAAATTTTCATCGGCAGAGAATCATGAGATTGGCCAGGGTAATTGGTATGCTCTGCAGAATGGGGTTTATATTCAGAGTCTGAAGAAAGGTTTAAATGTTGAAAATGGGGATGAAGAAGTCGTTAATGGACATGCCAAGGCTCAAACTAATGGTAAGGATTATGGGGCCAACATAGAGCACTTTCATTTGTGGAACAAGGATTTTGGTGTTCTGGAAGCCTCCAAAAGATATGGAAGCCTCCAAAGGATATGCTACAGATATTAGGAGAAGATTATTTCATATGAAAGAGAGATTAATCAACAATCTAGTTGTCATTCCCATTCCAAGAGAAGCCCTAGATAATGCTCGACAATCAGTTGAGACGATCATAAAATACATGAACCATGCAGCTCAGGGAATGACTAAGGATGCTATGCAGCAAATTAAGGGTTGGCTTATAGAGATACTACCATCTCTTTCTCCCCATCACATTGGGAAGGTTGGCATCAATTCATCTGACTACGTTCTGATTTGTTCATATAAAATAAGAGAATGAGCACATTGTTATATTGAAACTATGTAACCTATATCACATGATGAGCACAAAATAACCCACCTCATAAATCTAATATATTCTTAGTGGGTTGTACTTCTGTAGAACTTATAAAGGAATTCCATATCAAAAGTTTCGTGAGCCATTTTCAATTGAATCATGAGCCATTTGCAAAATTATCGTGAGTCATTTGCAATTGAATCCCCCCACAAATCCTAGTGATTTGAACAGAGAGCAATCCATAAGCTATAGGTTTTATAAATTATCCAAAGGTTATTGTGCCTCGGTATTCCATTTAGGTTACAAAAAAATCCAACCTTGTAGCTTGTCCACAAAATTTAATATAGGTGAAATTAATATCTCTTTCTGATAATTGCAATATCAATTTTATCTATTAAGGAGTTGGGACGAGCCCAAATCAGGTTTTCCTATTAAATTTGATCCGAGGATGCAATATGTACAAGATAGATGGGTTGAGGCTTGGGATTTTATCATGGTAAAATGATTTTTTATGGACATATATGGCCTAATTATTTCTTATTTTTAGAATTTATTAATGCATCCATCATGGAAGAAACTCATATTAAAGTTTTTGCCTTCATTCAAATTGTAGATGATGTGGAAAGGGAAGTTATGGGTATGTCTCAAGTTGTTTCTCCTGGATTCATCTTGAGAGTTGAAGGGAAGAACTCCTTGGAAGAATTTAATAAGCACGAAATTCAGCCTGAGGAGGGTATTCTGTCATCAAAAGCTTCGATCATATCGCTAGCATTATCCTTTTCAGTAAATATGGGTCATTTAAAAAGGTTATTTTCTCCATGATCACGACTATAAGAATGTGACGATCCATTTTAGCACATTGATAGATGGCATTGAATGTATGAGTTTATTTTTGTTGTGGATTTTTTCTGAAACGAGTTCTTCTATGTGGGTTCCATATCACCTTCTTCAATCCAGACAACTTAATGTCTCAAGAGTTTTCTAGATACTCATGTCAAGTATGTCAGGTTATATGCAACTTAGTAATGAGCGGTTTCATGTTTATATGCATCTAATATTTGTGGTTCAAAATTCAAGTGGCGATGTGATCCCACAGTCCAAATTCAAGAATTGTTACGAGTGAAACTACTCCTCATATGAACCAAGATTTTATAAAATTAACTGAAGATGGAAGTCACATTATTTCCATTATAACTCTTCATGCTTTGAGTTTAGGTGAATTGTTTACACTTTAACACAAAAACTGTGGGATTTGTGACTTCATATGTAGATCTTCAATAGATTCCATTCTTTTATAAAAATAGGTTTAAGAATAATCTACTTTCATCGACTCTTACTGGGATCTGATCTCAGTAAAATGGTTTTGTTCATGAAGTTTCTATATAAAAATGTCTTTCTGTAGTGTTATGTTATTTATGTTTGTGACATTTGAGGCACACTGGCCTTTATGGTTCAATTTGGTAGATGGCTTATGTACTTTATCATCAGCTTAGGACCTTTCACCATTCTGTTAGGATTTGTCAATTGTTGATCTTTTCCATGTTATTTATGAAGGCGGGAACTTCTGTTTGTCCATGTAGTAACTCATGCTTAGAGAAATGCTTTGTTTCTCCATGCCTTAACTCATGTTTAGAGCAATACTTTGACCTTGAAGAGAAAGGGGCAGGACTGATTATGGATTTTAGTTTTTCTAATGTGAATTTAACTTACAATATGACTTCAGTTGCCTAATCGTGATTTAACTAGCATTATTATCCTACTTATGTTTTGTTTTTGGAAAGGCTGCTTATGGTAACTTATTGTTGTCCTCTAGCTAAGTGGCCATGCTATGAGGGGTGTTTCTATGCTGTCAAAATCACCTAGGACTTGCACCTGGCCTCATCCATACACTCCAAGAGAGGGGTGAGAAGGGGAGTTGAACTTCCAGCATGATTCAACTATCTAAATCAAAATTTCAGATTCTAATAATTTGATGATTCATCTTTTTGTGAGCTTTCTTTAGTAAATGTGATTGGGATCTTAGGTTCTTGTAATGCTTTTTTCTTGGATTCCCATCAACAAAGTTGAAGAAAACAATTTTCAATCATTGTAATTGACATGTGAAAATTGAAATGATCCATCATGTTCTACACAATGCCATCTTGGAAAGACGATAGATACATGGTACTGGTGGAAGGTAAGGTCACTTACCTAAGCATAGGAAAGGTAAACCTTCCTTATATGGTAAGGGATTCCATCTTTTATTTGGTGGAATTCCTTAAGAGACGATATCATGGTTGTGAGATATAAGGATTGTTGATTGTCTACTTTATAATTTATGAATGCATCATCTCATAATTCATATGTCATCTTTACACCTTGGCTTAATTTATGTGGCTAACCATGTGGATCTCAAGCCATAGGATGTTTTGCCTGAATTTAAATAATGGCCAGACTGTCTTTGTGAGGAATGAATTTAGATGGTTAACATGTAATTTGCTTGGCCCAAAAAATTAGCTGACGATGTTCAGAGAAAGGAATACATTAGCAGTGGATAGACAAATGACTTACCACTTCTGCGTAGGATATTTGACTATGGTAGAAGTCCCAGAATATAAGAAAGGAGTTCTCCCTATCAAGTGGAACATTGAATTGCGATAAAAAGGGCCGGTGTCCCTGTTCAAAATGAATATGGGGTTCTATGATCAAAGTAGGATGCTGAGAAGGAGTTTCTCATGAACTTTACCATTCCTTGTTTAGCTTCAGACATAGGCAGTTGCCTATTGAAGCAGTTTAATGCCTTCCGAAAAAGGAGTGGAAGTACATCTGAAGTATAATAAAATATTATGTATCGATGGTCCTTTTATAAATCATATTAAACAAGTACTATAATCCACTGCAAAGTTCATTAGTTGGTGAAAGGAAGGTTCTTTTCAGTGAAAATGGCATGGTCTTTATGTTAAAGGCATGGACCTTGTACATGGATGTTGTCATTCTTTGTTATATACCATAATTAAAAGCATAGTAGAAAGATTTGAATATGAATATGAATGGAAAAACAATAGTGATCCACACAACAATGACACTCATCACAATATAAAATGCACAAACATAGATATCCCAGAGGCATGTAAATACGCTTCCCTATTTAATCAAATTCAAATATACAGAGCTTCATGGCCTAATACACAATATGGGCACGTAGCCCTGACTTCTTTCACCTTTTTCCACTCACACTCTACCTCTATATTCTATTTGTATTATGTTCGAACCTTTATGCCTCTTAGGCTTGCATTTTTATGCACGAAGGATTCTGAACTAGAATCTGTTCATATTCACAAATTACTCAACAACCAATCCCTAAGGATCTTCTAGATCCACAAAACACTCAACAAGATCACAAATCATTCAAAGATCTCAAGGATCTCTCTCATTTTCCTAAGAGTCTCTCTCTCACTCCCAAGTCTATGGAGATCCATATAACAAATGGATTCAATTTCATATATACCACCCATCAAACCATTAATTCTTATCCTACAACTCCTTTTAGAATAAAACATGAGAATAGTTTACAATATTCATTTACAAACCAACTCCTTTAGTAAAAATGAAGACCCCTAGGTCTCATTAAATGTACTAGGTTTTGGAGGTAGGATGCTCCTGCATCAAGATGAGATTGCATGTTACCTATTTAGGTCATTTGTCTTCAATGTTTTGTTACCTTATTTTGATATATATAGATTATTTGTAGTTTATTTACCGTCACTCTGATCATGGGGTTTTGGGCTGCAAAGATCTGGGAAATACGTTGCTATTGTTGTCAATTGATGAGGAATATATAGAGAAGGGGATTGCAAGAAATGGTGATCTCTGGAGGAAGGGACAAGCCTTTTGTTTGGGATGTTGTTCAACATATGGAAGGGAATGATGGTGGGAGTAATAGAGCCAAAAAGGAGTCGAAAGTTGACATTCTTGAGGGTGGCGAGAAGGTTTGCAAGTGGGGAAACTTTCCTTCCAGGACTAGCTAAGGGGTAGGTGTTTGAAGGAAGGGTTTGTGGGGTGAAGGCGGCTTGGGAGGGGAATGATCCACCTGTAACCCATTTTATGAGGGTTAGAGGTATCCTGTAGAGAGAACAACCAGCTAGACCATAAGGAGAAAGAAGTAGCAGGTTGTCACCCAATTAGTGGGGGTCAAAGGTGTCCCATAGAGATAACAACCAGTTGGACCATAAGGAGAAAGAATAAATAGGACTAGAGGTGGAAACCTTGATAGCTCAGTAATCAGATCGGTGATTGTTAATCAGGGTGGAACGTCAACCAACTTAGAGCTATGGCTTTGAGAGGGGGAAGTTTTACCACCTTAATAACTGATTTACTGGCGAGTAGGTTTGCAAGTGATTTAAATATTTGATACGGGTGGGATCATCGAGGTCACGTATTTAGAGTTTTTTGGGTAGAAATTTATTTCCAATAGACAACAATGAAGAAAACCATTATTTTTTTCAAGGACCGACCACCCATTGTCTTCCTCGACAATGAAGACAATCACAAAGCATAATCATAAAAGTTGAATTTGTGTGAAACTAATTATAATCACAATAGTTAAATTAACCTTGTAGTTTACTCTATAAGGTACTAGGAGGACCACGTTTGGCTATGTTTTCCAACAAAAAAATACTGCATTCAAACCTTGTAAACAAGACAAAATAAAATTTTGTAAAACAACTATGATTAAAAAAAGAAGGAAGGTTTTTGAAAGATTAAAAAAATAAGGAAGGTTTTTGAAAGTTACTGATATTATAACCTATTATTCCAAAGTGGAAGATTTGAATTTCTTCAGCTCTCTGAAAAACTTCATATTAGTTTCAAGATAATGTTTAGGACAACGATCACTGACATACATTCAATGTAGATAAATTTGTGAGTATGTTGTTCTATATTTCTATATTGGCTACTCATAAACCATCCAAAAAAACACACCTCCTTTATTTGGGAAATATAACCACTCACATTCACTTCGATGTGCCCATTCTCCTGCTTCAGGGGTATGTTAGTAATAATGGTCTCTCCTACAACATTTTCGTGCAAGGATATATTTATCCATCCCGAATCTTCTCCTCGTTTGACACAGTCGCCAATATTAGATGTTATACCCAGTAACTTGATGCAAGAGCACCGTTAGTGGACACGCGGAGGAGGACCAATCAACACGAGGGAATCTTTTTGGAATCTCAACACTGGCAGTTACGGTAGATATTTTGAAGCACGCCTGAACTCAGCGCCAGAAAAATATTTGGAAGCACACTTGAACGATCGCGAGCGAAGTGGGAGTTTCCATTCCTGCTCTAGAATGCGACTAGACTAAGATAGTCGTTAGGTTAGGTTTTGGAGTCGAAAAGTAGTAGGGGGGACCCTAAGAACCCTCTGGAGATAAATAGAGGTTTTGCGCACCCAAATGAGGCTAACTGCAATTTAGTAGGAGATTTCTAAATTTTAGTTGTTGTTGGATTACAATTGTAACCATTTTTACTTTTGAATGAAGATAATAGAGAAACATTGACCCAATGCATGGTGTGGACATTGTTTGCAATTATTTGTTATTGTGTTTCATGAATGAATGAATTTCATTGTGAGTAGATGGAACTGTGAATATTAGTATAAGTTTCAATTTTTTCTCTTCTGTTGAATCGGTGCAAGGTGTGCACACAGAACGCAAGGAGTGCATTGACGAGATTTGTTTCAGTTCCAAAGCTAAAAAGAGATAGCACGAAACTTTCCCTTTGCAAGGAGTGCACAGTCATTTGCAAGAACTCAAATCTTACATAAGAATCGGATGCAAGGTGTGCGC
>JASDQU010245192.1:25802-37410 GCA_032191745.1 Picea mariana | reverse complement strand
CGATTTGGGTTTCCACGTAAAACACCGGTGTACTGTGTATGTGTATGATTGTTCATTTGTTCATTGCTTATTTACTCTGCAGTTATTGGATAATAATGCTTCATTGATATAACACTTGGATTATATGGTTAAATTGCTCTATTACTGATTCACCCCCCCTCTCAGTAATCCAACAGGAAGTTGAATAGTGCTCAGGAGAGAACCCGTGGGTCTCATATGACCTACACATTTGGAGAAAGGACCTATGTAAGTGGGTTTGGAGTCTAGCCGAGACCCAAAGAGTCAATCAGACTCAGTTTCTTGATTGATTCAAGACCAGGAGGTTGCACATCCCTTAGGATATAAGGGGGGTCTACATCAAGTAGTATCAGAGTGAAATTTGTCTTGCAGATAGTGGGCAAAGGAGAAGAGACAAAAGAACTCAAATTTGTACTCTGTTTATGACAGACATTCAACACAATGCCACTGAGGAGATGAGTGGAACCACCTTTAGCCAATCAAGTTGTAGAAAGGGATATGCGAGAACTTTGTGAAATATTAGAGGTGATGGAGGCAGTGTAGAGACGAGCACCTGATACTGGAGACATCAATGATGCAGAGAGTGAAGAAGTAGAAGTCAAAGAAGTTGCAGAAGAGAATGTTGTCGAAGAATTCTTGCTAAAAGAAGCTGTTAGATTTGAAAGCAGAGCCAAGATAGAGGTCCCAATGTATGAAGGCAATTAGATTATGAAGAGCTATTGGATTGGATAAGATCCATGGACAAGCATTTCGACTATGAAGATGTTGATGAAGAGAAAATGGTGAAACAAGCTGTCACCGGGATAAAAGGACATGCAACACTGTGGTGGGATGAACTGCAGGCTGAAAGGAGAAGAAAAGACAAACAAAGGATAAAGAATTGGGACAGAATGGTAGCCAAGTTGAAGGTTAAATTCATGCCCAAAGATTATCATATCAGTTTGTTCAAGAAATTGCAGAACCTGAGGCAGAAGGGTATGACAGTTAAGGAGTACACAGAATATTTCTATAGGCTGAACATTAGAACTAGACAAAGGGAGAAAGATGAAGAAAAGGTTTCCAGGTATATAAATGGCCTGAGGTATGAAATCTAGAATGATCTCATCATGATATCGGTAAGGAAAGTGGAGAATTCTTATCAATTTGCACTGAAGAAAGAGGATAAGTTGGCCAGAAAACAAAGCCAACAAGGAAGAGGTAAAATCCCAGCCTCAAACAAAAGAAAGGGAGTTACCCATGTCAAGGTACATAAGTCAAATGACGAGACTAAGAAACCACATAGTCACTCGAAAAGAGGAGGAATTTCCCGAGGAAGACAAGGTGGTGGAAGAAGTTCTTCTAGAGGAAGAGAAATAAGAGAGGAGGAGAAGTAAGATAATATGCCTATGGAAAAACAAGGCACATGTCTTGGGAATGTCCCGAGAAGAATAAATAAGGAGGAGGTGAAGCTCACATTTCGGAAGCACAGAGGAGGAATGTTGAAGCAGAAGGAGCAGAGGATGGAACATCCCTGATGTTGAGAAAGGTTCTCTTAAAACCAAAGGCAGAAGTTGAAAATCCAGTGCAGAGGAACAACCTATTCAGGACAGCTTGCAAGACTAAAGATAGAGTATGCAAGGTGATAATTGATAGTGGGAGCATTGATAGCTTAGTATCCACAGATATGGTGGAGAAATTAGATTTGGATATTATTACACATCCGAAACCATACAAAGTCTCATGGTTGCAGAATGGACACCAGGTAATGGTTACTAAACAATGCTTGGTTGAATTTAAGATAGGAGGATATAGATATGAAATTCTATGTGATGTAATTCCCATGGATGTATGCCATATTTTTTTGGGAATACCATGGCAGTTTGACAGGAATGTCATTCACGATGGGAGGAAGAATAAATACACCTTAGAGAAAAATGGTAGAACACACATGTTGTTTCCAATAGAGGAGAAGAAAGTGAAGGAGGAAGCCAACACAAGCATACTTCTCATGAGTGGGAAGGAACTCCTGAAATAAGTCAACAAAGAATAGAAGATGCAATTCGATGTGGTGAGGAAACCCAAAATTATCCTTACTAGTAATTCGATGGATGATTTACCTGAAGAAGTTCAGAAATTGTTGGATCATTTTGTTGACATAGTGGTGGATGAGTTGCCTAACTCATTGCCACCCATCAGAAGTATCATCCATCATATTGACTTGATACCAGGAGCAATTCTACCAAACAAAGAAGTATACAGATTGACACCTCGAGATAATGAGGAAGTGAAGAACCAAGTCCAGGAGTTTTTAGACAAGGGTTTGGTTAGAGAGAGTTTGATTCCATGCGCAGTACCAACTGTGTTGAGTCCAAAGAAGGATGGAGGATGGATAAGGTGTACAGACTGAACATCCATTAACAAGATCACCATTAGGTATAGATTTCCTTTGCCAATAATGGATGATTTAATGGATTGTTTAAGTCGAGCAAATTTATTTTCTAAAATAGATTTGAAAAGTGGATATCACCAGATTAGAATGAGAGAAGGTGATGAGTGGAAAACAACCTTTAAGACTAATGAAGGTTTGTATGAGTGGTTTGTTATTCCATTTGGCTTAACAAATGCCTCGAGTAATTTTATGAGGTTGATGAATGAAATACTGAAAGATTTCATTGGCAAGTTTGTGGTTGTATATCTAGATGATATACTAATATTTAGCAGGACTAAAGAGGAGAATTTGAGACATCTGACACTAGTGATGAGGAGACTACAGTAGGAGAAGTTGTTGATAAATCTTAAGAAGTCCTCTTTTATGAAAACAGTTTTCATTTACTTGGGTTTTGTGATCTTTTAAAATAAACTGAATATGGATCCATAGAAGGTGAAAGCAATCAAAGAATGGCCATCACCAAGAAGCATGTTTGAGGTAAGGAGCTTCCATGGATTAGCAAGATTCTATAGGAAGTTCATCATAGACTTCAGTGGAATTTGTGCACCAATGATGGATATAGTGAAGAAGAAGCACAAGTTTTTTAAATGGATGGAGGAGGTCGAGAGGAGCTTCAATATATTGAAGGAGAAAATAACAGAACGACCAATTCTGGTCTTGCCAAATTTTGAAAAGACATTTCAGGTGAGATGTGATGCAAGTGGAGTTGCAATTGGAGTAGTTTTGAGTCGGGATAATAGACCTTTTGCCTATTTCAGTGAGAAGTTGAATGAGACTAAGAGAAAGTACTCCACGTATGATAAGGAGTTTTATTCCATAATTCAATACTTGAAGAAATGGATACATTGCCTTGTCCTTTGTCTTATATACCAATAACTAGGCTTTACAATTCATAAAAAGACAAGAAAAATTGAATCAGAGGCATGAAAAATGGGTTGAGTTTATGCATAATTTTACTTTTGTCATAAAACATATTGTTGGAAATGCTAACAAATTTGATGATGCATTAAGCAGGAGATGTTTGATTCTACAGGAATTTCAGGTGAAGACCTTGGGTCTTGAACAACTTAAGGATATGTATTGTGATGATGCAGATTTCAAGGAAGCATATGAAGCATATGCAAATCTTGTGCTAAGAGACAGAAGCCAGTGGACATAGTACATGATTCAAGAGTAATAGTTGTTCAAGGGAAATCAGTTGTGCATACCAAAATTCTCAATGAGGGATAACCTTTTGAAGGAAAAGCATAGTGGAGGATTGGTTGGACATTTCGCCCATAATAAAACATTTGCACAGTTGAGAAGTTCATACTATTGGCCAGGTATGAGAATAGAAGTGATAAAGTTTGTGAACAGATGTAGAATCTGCCAACATGCAAAAGGAAAAAGATAGAACAATGGATTGTATCAACCATTGCCAATACCAGAGAGGCCTTGGGATGCAATAAGCATGGATTTTGTGTTGGGATTGCCAAGAACACAATGAGGATGTGATTTAATATTTTTGGTGGTGGATAGATTTTCAAAGATGGCACACTTTATCCCATGCTAGAACACCAGTGATGCAACACATGTTGCAAATATTTTCTTTAAGGAAGTTGTGAGACTTCATGTCCTACCCAGAAGCATTGTCTCGAACAGAGACAAAAAATTTATTGGTCCTTTTTGGAGAACACTATGGAAGAAGTTGGGGGTAGATTTTTCCTTCATCTCAGCTTATCACCCTCAGAAAAATGGGCAGACTGAGGTGGTAAACAGAAGTTTGGGAAACTTATTGAAGAGTTTGGTCGTCGAGCACCATAATCAGTGGGATCAGATTCTTCCACAGGCAGAATTTGCATACAATGACTCACCAAATAGGAGCACTGGAAAGAGCCCATTCCAAATATTGTATGGAATGCAACCCAGGGGAGTATCTAAGTTGAGAGACTTGGAACAGAGTGATATCAGGAGCATTGGAGCATAGGATTTTGCTGCAGAAATGCAGAAGCTCCATAGCCAAGTCAGATGACAGTTGCAGAGTTCTAACCAAGAGTACAAGCGTAGAGCTGATCAACCTCCCAGGGAACTTCAATTTGACGTAGGAGATAAGGTTCTAGCACATCTCAAGAAAGAAAGGTTCCCTAGGGGAACATATGACAAGTTAAAAATGAAGAAGATAGGACCATGTAAGATCTTTGGGAAGTTTGATACAAACACCTATGAGATTGAGTTTCCAAATGATGTGGGCATATCACCTATATTCAACGTTTCATACATTTATCCTTACAGGAAATATGACACATAGGGATCATAATATCAAGAGAAGATTCAGTGGGAGAAACAAATTCCTATAGAAGAAAAACCACAGATGGAGAAGTTTGTTGATCAGAGGATTGGCAAAAAGACCAGGAGGAAGACCTATTTTGAATATTTGGTCAAGTGGAAGGGACACCCAATAGAAGATTCCAGTTGGGAAAATGAATTTGATATCCAGAAGCATGGAAAGCCGGTGTAGGAGCTCATGGATAGGAGTCCATGAATTTTTGTCAAGGGGAGTATGATGTAGGAGCATCATTAGCAGGCACGTGAAGCAGGACCACTCAACGCCAGGGAATCTTTTCATAATATAAATGCTAGCAGTTACGATGGATATTTTGAATCACACATGAACTCAGCACCGGAAAAATCTTTGGAAGCACGCTTGAATGATTGTGAGTGAAGTGGGAGTTTCCACTCCTGCTCTGGTATGTGACTGGACTAAGATAGTCGTTAGGTTAGGTTTTGGAGTTGAAAAGCAGTAGGGGGGAACCCTAAGAACCTTATGGAGATAAATAGAGGTTTTGTACGCCCAAATGATGCTAGTTGTAAGTTAGTAGGAGATTTCTGAATTTTAGTTGTTGTTGGATTACAATTGTAACCATTTTTACCTTTGAATGAAGATAATAGAGAAAAATTGACCCAATGCATGGTGTGGACATTGTTTGCAATTATATGTTATTGTGTTTCATGAATGAATGAATTTTGTTGTGAGTAGATGGAACTGTGAATGTTAGTATAAGTTTCAATTGTTTCTCTTCTATTGAATCAGTGTAAGGTGTGCACACAAAATGCAAAGAGTGCATTGACGGGATTTGTTTCGGTTCCAAAGCTTAGAAGAGATAGCATGAAACTTTCCCTTTGTAAGAAGTTCAAAGTGACTACTGCAAGGAGTGCACAGTCATCCGTAGGAACTCAAACCTTGCATATGAATTGGTTGCAAGGTGTGCACCGAGTAAAAGGAGAACATCAGGGGGGGGGGCGAGAATAATTTATTTTCAAGAAATCCTTTGGATCTGAGTTATCGAGAATCTATGAAATGTAAGGAATGCACGAGAAGCTGAAACCTTCATGAAGGCCAAGCTCAAGAGGGATAACACTTTCCAGGAAGTGCGAACAAGATCCAAGAAACGAACTTGCAAGAAGGACAAAGGTAGAAACCTTTGAATCTTTAGAAAATATTCTAAGTCTAAAGAAAGATTAAGCTCAAGGGGAGAGATCTGGACCATTCGATCAGCGTCCAAAAAATGAGGAGCAATCATAGAGGAGGAAAGATCTCAGTTGTTCGATCTGAGCACAAAAGAATCGTAGCCACCCGATCAAGGTAAAGTGCACCAACGATAAGCTTTGAAAGTACACAGGAGGAGCGGGGTTACGAAATTTCAAAAACATCGAAGCTGTCCATTGTAACGGAGGACACATGGCAAGATATCAGTATTTCCCTAACTCCCAGAGTGGAAAGGCCAAAGGGAAGAATCGTGAGGATTCGCAAAGCGAGAACTCGTGAAAGGATCACTGTCATTGATCAAAGAGAGAGAGTGTGGATCGTTGATTATCCAAGGAGATATCGGGAATTCAGATATCGGGAGAAGGGAGGTGAGCGGTCCTCCAACTTCATGAAATGCAAAGTCCCGATATGTGAAAAGGAGGTTAGGACCATTGGATCATGGGGATTATGGACCATTGATCTGGCGAGCGGAACTCGCAAGTTCAGGTTTTGGAAGGACGAGAAAGTGGACTTCATGAAATGAGAAATCACAAAGCACTCGGAAGGTTTGGCCCCAAGTCATAGCGAAGGGTCATACAAATGGAGGATAATGGAGGAGCTAGCATGTGCTAGACCCCTGTCAGGATTTTGGAGGTCAGGAGAGTCAAGGTGACTCACATGAAAAGAATTGATACAAAAAATCATGAAGCGCCTTTTGAGTTGGGTGATTGGTCATAGTGTGGTCGCAAGAAGGAAGGGGTTCAGCCAGAGAGGAGCTAGCACCCGGTTGGTGTGGAAGTTGAACAACACTCAGGAGAGAACCCGCAAGTCTCATACGACCTGTGCATTTGGAGAAAGGACCTATGTAAGTGGGTTTGGATTCTAGCAGAGACCCAAAGAGTCAATCAGACTCAGTTTCTTGATCGATCCGAGATCGGGAGGTCACGCAACCCTTAGGAGAGAAGGGGGGTCTGCATCATAACTACAACAAAAAAAAGCATTTGTATTCATACAAACACCATATTCATTCTCCATGGTTCACTTGAATTCTTAATAGTAAACCCTAACACATGATATATACAAAATGGAGGAATATCAACCTGGGGTTCTCTAGCCAGGCCTATTGCAATTGCACATACTAGAGATATTTTGCTTGTTCCGTTTGGACCAATTACAAGGTTGAGTCGTGACCTTGGCCTGGATTTTATGTGGTCATATATCATGAAGTTGCGCATGTCAATTTCAACTATGTTCCCCGATAAATAATCATCTTCACCCCTGGAAATATACAACAACAGATTGCAAAAATTAACAAATGAAAAAATAATTGCACTCTATTTTCTTCACATTATTCATATTTTGTATTTAAAAGGCATTGAAACCCTGAATGCAAACCCTGAAAGTTGTAGAGTGAATATTTTTACAAAATAAAAAATAGGGATTGTGGAAAATATTGAATGCATACCTCTTGAAATATTTTATGGCCTATTTGGAAGGCGGTTGATTGTTCATACCCATTGTTATATACCCCACTGTTTGAGTATCTTTTATTTTAGCGCTATGTTTGCAAGGCAGTGAGAACTTTGTTTTTTCGTGTCTCTGCAATATGTTATGATACTAAAACAATTAATATTTTCACTATAAACAAAATAATAAATATGTTCCATTATTAAAACAATTAGAATTTTAGGCTTGGGATAAGCGTGTGCAAAGACTTTTAGTGCTAATTCGATATCATCTTTTTGTATTTGGTTTGTGATGATGTAGATGTCAATTAAATTGTTACTTTGTGAAATTGCATAGAAAGTAGGAATGCCATACAAAAATATGGTTTTTTTTATAAATAAAATTGTGATTTTTTTTTTTATAAGCGTAGTGTGAATAATGAGCTTTTTTCTATTTTTTGAGAAACTTCTTTTTATCGTTTCACCCTTTAGTTGGTTTAGGTTTTTATTTTTATGCAGTGTGTGTGTGTGACTAAGAATAGTTATGGGTTGTATGCATGTGGCATGTATATGAATAAGAATATTTGGGGAAAATTATATGTAATATCTTGAAATTATTTCTACAATTAGTATGTGACTAAGAATAGTTTTTCATTGTATTTGCACAAGCAAGTTTGCAATTCCCAGGGGGCACACAATGACAATGATAATCAAAAGGAAAGGTCCCATTACCCTTTTAAATTTAATCTTTCCTAGTTACAAGAGCCTGCTTTCAATTTTCTTATTCAAATATTGCTCTAGGAATGAGCATGCTCTATATCTCATAATTGTGTCTGTTATTAAAGAGCTTCCAAGTGACTATATAGATTCTCCATATGATTTGCTTCTTAATCCTATATATTTTGATCAGAGGCCAATTGGATTTTTCGATGGTGTTGTTGCAAGAGGTGAATATGGTGTGGTATAGTATTAAGGTTGAATGGGTCTCATTACTACAAACTATTTCTAGCTATTGGTCCTAGAAGTAACAGTAAAGATGAACTTCTTGGCCTTGGGGAATTTTATCCTTTGCCTCTTATCTTCACATATATGATATTATGGTGGTTGGGGATTCAAATTATGGTGGTTGGGGATTCAAATATTATTCTTGATTGTTTTGAGGGCATATCTCAGTTTCAGGGTCTCTCTCTCCTTACCTGGAAGCAGGAAATTTTGGAGCTAAAACATCAATTCTCTTGGATCCAAAGTTTTCATGCCCATCGTCAATTCAATACATTGGCATATTATCTATCAAAGGATGTGTGGTACAAATCCCCCCATTGTTTAACAACAACCGACTAGATCAATATTTTCCATGCATATTCCACTAAACCCACCTAAGATCTGTGTTGTTGTTGCTTCTTTGCATAGAAACCATGAAACATAAACAATAGAGAAAGGAGCACACATGACCCTAAACCCACCTAAGATGTGTGTTGTTGTTTATTCTTTTCATAGAAACCATGAAAGATAACTTGTTTCTTCTTTGCATAGAAACCACAAAACAGAACCAATAGAGAAAGGAGCGCACATGACCCTGTGGACACCTTGAGAGTATCCTAGTTGGAGTGGGAGGGAAAATTAAAATAAAAGATAAGAAGCCTGCCTTTTTCCCATGAACAATTGAGAGCTTTGAAATTCTAGCCAAACTAACCAACTATGTCGTTTTATTTAATTCAAAGTTATTTATATTTTTTTTTCGTGATCTTTTCATATGAACCCTTTAAGGCTTTTTAGCTTTTTCATGTTAACACTGTGGAAGACTCCTAGTGATTAATATGATTAAAGTGGTCATTATCATCAATATGTTATCATCTTGGGGCCTCAACTTCAAACTTTTCCAAAGTGGTAGAATAAGAGGATTTGGATTTTCATGGCAAGTACATTTTTTAATGATTTTTTTTTTTTTTAGTTGGAGGTGTTTATAAAGGTAGTTGTGGCCTACTACATTATGGCTGATTGATTCTAGGATAATTATGTTTGTTTGATTGACTTTATTCTTCATTTTTATGTGAACTATGTAAGTGTCTTATGTGAATGACAATAAGAATAATAATTACATGAATCATATAATTAGATACATACATCTTGTGGCTTTTTGGAATAGTTTATGTAGCTATAAAATTACATTTCCTCCTATCACACATTAGTTGTGAGGACTAGTCCATGACATCATATAAGCCTAAATATAACATGATCCTTATGTCATAAGGCCCATGCAAAGAGGTAGTTCCCCCCTACTAACATAATAGTTGTTTGGTTGCAGGGTGATTATGATTGTTGGCTTAACCTTACCCTACCTCCTTTGTGTGACATATGTATGTGTGAACAATAACATGAATAACAACAATTGAATATGTCTATCTTATGGAATATTGGAACAACTTCTACAATTATAAAATATCATTCTCTTCCTTCTTTTGCATCGGGATGATGAGGGCTCAAGCATATCTTTATGTTCATTAGGCTCTAAGATTCTCACCGTGACTTGGGACTTCAAAATCTTGATTCACCATTGTGTTGAGAGACACATTTCATAGAAATGGGTTGGGGTGATGATCAACATAGTGTTTGTGTATATATGTATAACATCATAAAGAAATTTAAAAAATATAGCTGATGTCAATACTTCAATCTCGAGTCGACATATATCTCTTCATTGATGTATATTTCTATTATATTATCACATTTAAATAATTTTTAATATTCTCCATTGGCATAGATCCATGTTAAACTTGGACCCATTAAGCATTGATACAAATAAAAAAAATTGAAATGCAAATGTCAATATAGTTAAATAGTCTTTGATGTTAGGAAATGCACTATTTGTGTTGTCCATTTCATGTCATTTTCTGAAGTCTAAAAGCATTATAATAAGATGGAGTCTAAAATATAAATTCTAAATACATCAAAATGAGTGCTCGTATTAGGATATTTAGACACTTGAGAGTTGGTTATGATCAACTTGGTCTAATGTGTTTTTAGGTAAAGTGTGTTTCTTTAGTGTGCTTTTGTAACTAACTATTCTGATAGTCATGATTTTGTTCTAGACATAAATTGATATGATGGTTCTTATTCTCCTTGATATCAATAACACTTTATCCATGACTTGACACCTGATTGGTCCATTATCTTTATTTAAAGAGCACGAAGGGTCATTTGCAAACAATCAATTGTTGAAAGATGTCCATGCAATCTATTTTCTTTTTGCATTAAAATGTTGGTTCGCGTTGCCATGTTGATGGGACTATGAATTGTTTGCCTCTTTGAGGGTTTTAACAACATAAACATCGGTGCACTAATATTTGTTTTGTGTGAGTGAGGTGGATGACACTTTGTAATGTCAATTATTTGGTAGCCTTTTGGTATTTGACTTGCACCCATCCTAATATTTACTTTGTTGTTGGTCTTGTTTCCTAGTACATGTAAACACCCCATGAGAGCCATTGGAAAGCAACAAATAGGATACTTGAGTCATAGGAGGTGGTCGTATCATGCCAAGTGGTGAAGCCTCCTACTGCAAAGGATCATCCTGAGGTTGATGTTCATTTGGAGCACTACCATCAATGCCTGAAACTAAATAAAGTCAAGTTTCAAAGAGAATACTTTCAAAGGGAGCATTTTCTTATTAAACAATAGTATAAATGAAGAATAACCTAAACAAATACAACAAGAATTCAGATACTCAGAATAGTAGTGATATCATTTATAAGAATTAACAAGAACATTGAGAACAAAAGAAAACAAGTGTAGTTGAGTGGGTCTGTGAGTGATCTTTGAGTATAAGGGAAAATATCTCTTCCATGCCATACACAAAACAAGGGAAAATGTTTCCTTTCTCTACTCAACAATCCCTCAAGTATCTCCTTCCTTTTTCAGTGCCCTCATGTAGGAAGAAATAGTCCAATCCATTGATTGCTTTATGGGAAACCTAGTGGAGTATTGCCTTAGCTATTTAATAATTAATAAGCAACTATTTCATGGGCATGGGGTTAAATGTTTTATAATTTTCCTTGCATTTATGATTATCTACAACCATCTATCTCTCTTCCAAGCTTTGTTATTCCATCATTGTTGCATTAGTTTTGGTCATTTCTAAATTTTGATTATTGAGTAACTAAAGGGAATATAGTGTGGGGGTTATGTGAATAATGGTGAGAATGATCACAAGAG
>JASDQU010245192.1:12890-25752 GCA_032191745.1 Picea mariana | reverse complement strand
GGTTATGTGAATAATGGTGAGAATGATCACAAGAGAATTTCCATGAGGTAGGAGAATGCATGAATGACTCACACTTATTGAAAATTTTTAAACTCCATGTTGATGTGGGGATTTCTTTAATGTTGGAGGCTATCAAAGATGTGTCATTGTGACTAAGTGGACATATGTTGGTGAGAATGATGTCATCAGCTCATCATATTCACTCACAGATTCTTCAGAAAACGATGTCATTAGCTCATCATTTTTATTATTGTTGTCATTCACCCACCACAAATGTCATCTTGTACCAACCCCGCATAGTGAGCAGTGAATGGGGACAACGTTGAAATTTCTTCAAACTGTGCATGTATGCGTCGAAATTCGACATGGTTAGACTAGACACATGGCTTGATGGTATGGGAGGGTTTCAATACTCAAGGATGTATGATGTCCCCACATAACCTTTGATATCGTCCACATGTGCATCAACGTTCATCATGTTGCACCTCTCATTGTCATCATTCATCATTCCCTTCTATAGAATCATTGTCGGAACTATCTTGAAATTTGTCATGGAACTTCAAAGACACCCATCAAAACTTTCTTCCACCAACCCCACACAGTGAGTAGTAAATGGGGCCAAAGTTGAAATGTTTCAATCTATGCCCGTATGCATCGAAATTTGACACGGTTAAACTAGATAGCTTCCTTGAAGGTATCGGAGGGTTTCGATACTTAAGGATGTTTGATGTCCCCGCATAATATTTGAGATAATCCATGTTTGCATCAACGTTCAATATAATGGATGTCTCACAGTGAGCATAGTGAATGGTGCATGCCTTGAAGGTGAATGAGCATAGTGAAGTTTCTTCCACTGACCCCGCATAGTGAGCAGTGAATGGGGCCAACGTTGAAATTTCTTCAAATTGTGCATGTATGCATCGAAATTTGACATGGTTAGACTAGACACATGCCTTGATGGTATCAGAGGAATTCAATACTCAAGGAATATGTCTGATGTCCTGGCCACATAATCTTTGAGATCGTCCATGTTTACAACAATGTTCATAATGGGGCGTCTCATATTTTTCAAATGTCGTTGGTTCCATCCATAGAATCTTTGTTGGAACTCTCTTGAAATGTCATGGAACTTCCAATTCAACTACCAAAAATGTCATGCATCGACCTCGCATAGTAAGCACTAGTGAATGGGGCCAATGTTGAAATTTCTTCAATATGTGTCTGCATGCATCGAAATTTAACATGGTTAGACTAGACACATGCCTTGACGGCATGGGAGGGTTTCAAGACTCAAGGATGTTTGATGTCCTGGACACATAATATTTGATATCGTCCATGTTTGTAACAACATTCATAATGGGGCATCTCATATTTTTCAAATGTCTTTGTTTCCATCTGTAGAATCTTTGTTGGAACTCTCTTGAAATTTCATGGAACTTCCAATTCAACCACCACAAAGGTCATGCACCGACCCTGCATAGTGAGCAATAGTGAATGGGGGCAACATTGAAATTTCTTCAATATGTGCTTATATACATCAAAATTTGACATGGTTAGACTAGACACATGCCTTGACGGCATGGGAGGGTTTCAATACTCAAGGATGTATGTTGTCCCGACCACATAATCTTTAAGATCGTCCATGCTTGAAACAACGTTCATAATGGGTGTCTCATTGTCAAATGTCGTTGTTTCCATCTGTAGAATATTTTTTGGAACTCTCTTGAAATGTCATGGAACTTCCAATTCAGCCACCAAAAATGGCATGCACCGACCCTACATAGTGAGCAGTGAATGGGGCCAACATTGAAATTTCTTCAATATGTGCATGTATGCATCGAAATTTGGCATGGTTAGACTAGACACATGCCTTGACGGTATGGGAGGGTTTCAAGACTCAAGGATGTATGATCATGTCATATAGAAACATTTTGAAAAAAATTCAACGTTCGCCCCATTCACAGGTCACTGTTGTCCATCATGTACTCTAGCCCTAGTACAATGTCTTTTAATAGTTGTTTCCTTTAAAATTCGACCGATCAGAAAATTAAAACGAAACGAAGAAGAGATGAGACGATATATAGAGTGGGTCTGTGAGTGATCTTTGAGTATAAGGGAAAATATCTCTTCCATGCCATACAAAACCAAGGGAAAATGTTTCCTTTCTCTACTCAACAATCCCTCAAGCATCTCCTTCCTTTTTAGTGCCCTCAGTGGTCATTTCTAAATTTGGATTATTGAGTAACTAAGGGGAATATAGTGTGGGGGTTATGTGAATAATGGTGAGAATGATGACAAGAGAATTTCTATAAGGTAGGAGAATGCATGAATGACTCACACTTATTTTAAATATTTAAACTCCCTGCTCATGTGGGGATTTCTTTAATGTTGGAGGATATCAAAGATGTGTCGTTGCGACTAAGTGGACATATGTTGGTGAGAACGATGTCATCAACTCATCATCTTCACTCATAGATTATTCAAAGTACGATGTCATCAGCTCATCATTTTTATTAGTGTTGTCATTCACCCACCACAAATGTCATCTTGCACTGACCCTGCATAATGAGCAGTGAATGGGGACAACGTTGAAATTTCTTCAAACTGTGCATGTATGCATCAAAATTTGACATGGTTAGACTAGACACATGGCTTGACGGTATGGGAGGGTTTCAATACTCAAGGATGTATTATTTCCCCACATAATCTTTAAGATCGTCCACATTTTCATCAACGTTCATCATGTTGCACCTCTCATTGTCATCATTCATCATTCTCTTCTATAGAATCATTGTCGGAACTATATTGAAATTTGTCATGGAACTTCAAATACACCCATCACAAATTTATTCTACCGATCCCGCACAGTGAGTAGTGAATGGGGCCAACGTTGAAATGTTTTCAATCTATGCACGTATGCATCAAAATTTGACATGGTTAAACTAGATAGTTGCCTTGAAGGTATGGGAGGGTTTCGATACTTAACGATGTTTGATGTCCTCGCATAATATTTGAGATCATCCATGTTTGCATCAACGTTCAATATAATGTATGTCTCATAGTGAGCATAGTGAATGGGGCCAACGTTGAAATTTCTTCAAACTGTGCATGTATGCATTGAAATTTGACATGGTTAGACTAGATGAATGCCTTGACAGTATAGGAGGGTTTCAAGACTCAAGGAATATGTTTGATATCTCGACCACATAATCTTTGAGATCATCCATGTTTGCAAAAATTTTCATAATGGGGCATCTCATATTTTTCAAATGTCGTTGTTTCCATCCGTAGAATCTTTGTTGGAAATCTCTTGAAATGTCATGGAACTTCCAATTCAACCACCAAAAATGTCATGCACCGACCCTGCATAGTGAGCAGTGAATGGGGCCAACGTTGAAATTTCTTCAATATCTACATGTATGCATTGAAATTTGACATGGTTAGACTAGACACATGCCTTGATGGTATGGGAGGGTTTCAAGACTCAAGGATGTTTGATGTCCCGGCCACATAATATTTGAGATTGTCCATGTTTGCAACAACATTCATAATGGGGCATCTCATATTTGTCAATTGTCATTGTTTCCATCCGTAGAATCTTTGTTGGAACTCTCTTGAAATGTCATGGAACTTCCAATTCAACCACCACAAATTCCATGCACTGACCTCGCATAGTGATCACTAGTGAATGGGGCCAACGTTGAAATTTCTTCAATATGTGCCTGTATGCATCAAAATTTGACATGGTCAGACTAGACACATGCATTGACGATATGGGAGGGTTTCAAGACTTAAGGATGTATGATGTCCCAACCACATAATCTTTGATATCATCCATGTTTGCAACAACGTTCATAATGGGTGTCTCGTTGTCAAATGTCATTGTTTCCATCTGTAGAATCTTTGTTGGAACTCTCTTGAAATGTCATGGAACTTCCAATTCAACCACCAAAAATGTCCTGCATCGACCCCGCATAGTGAGCAGTGAATGGGGCCAATGTTGAAATTTCTTCAATATGTGCCTGTATGCATCAATATTTGACATGGTTAGACTAGACATGTGCCTTGACAGTATGGGAGGGTTTCAAGACTCAAGGATGTATGATGTCATACAGAAACATTTTGAAAACATTTCAACATTGGCCCCATTCACAGTTCACCGTTGCCCATCATGTACTCTATCCCTAGTACAATGTCTTTTAATAGTTGTTTCCTTTAAAATTTGACCGATCAGAAAATTAAAATGAAATGAGAAGAGCCCTAGTACAATGTCTTTTAATAGTTGTACTCTAGCCGAGAAAACCTGCAAACCCTTTTTGAAGTTTCGTTATTATAGAAAACATGTCGCAACATCCATAAAATGAAACATATTTCTGGATTTTATTCTGACGATCATTGACCAAATCAAAGTTGACTTGGTCAAAATACTAGGTGACCATTGGAGGGGGAAAACCTAGTTTCCACAACATCGCAACTATGAAAAATATCTCCACAAACATGGCAAGAGAGACGACTATGTCACAAACATGGAAAAAGAGACGATTTTGTGGAAAATGTGGCAAGAGAGATGATAACATGGCAAGAGAAATGACAACGCAGCAAGAGAGATGTCAATGTGGAAATAGAGGCATTATCGGGCAATATGGAAAAAAAAAATTCCTCTATTTTTCTACAGTATGTCCAATTTTGTCCATAACGTTGCAAATAGAACGTTGAAATTTTTATAATATGTACTAGTGGGTGTTATTTAGAATTGTCACTATAGTGACAAGTGATATCACAACACTCTTAATCACATTGGAATGAACTTGAGGAAAAGTAGTATGAATTGGGAGAAGTTGGAAGATAGTCACAAGAGTGGCTTGAACAATAGAAAAAACATGAATGGTGAGTTCCCTTGTTGTTTCATGAATGTTGTAGCCTTGAGGCGACAAGGTGAACCAAGTCTTTGAACCTTGGGTATGATTTTTATATGTGCCTAGAAGGCCAACCCATTTCTAGGTTACATGGAAAGAATAAAGAAAGAGTTATGGAATACTAAGATGGAAGCCATGGCCATAGAATTAGAACATTGGGACTTAGATATTTTTCAATTGTACTAAGGACATGTGTTGAAGCTAGAGTAGACTAGTGCACAAGATAAAGATTTGGTTTAGAAGTTGCAGACTTTAACAGACTATGTAGAGACTTGGGAACTTCCTAAGTTGGTATCATTCAAGAGAAAAGATTTCCAATATGAAAACAAAAAGGAAGCATCTGAAAGTACCTAAGCCTAGAGTTAAGAATGTTGTTTGTTTCCTTTTCTTACCAAAATCATTTTTCCATAGATTGTCCTTTCAATAAGAAGTTGGAAGACTTGGAATAAGTCCAAGTGCGACCAATTTTGAAGGTAAAGCTAGTATCCTTAAGAGGATTCCAAGTGCAATAGGCTTCAAAGGAAAGGTTGGAGGGTGCCTTGATAGTGGTTTTGGGTGACTTCATGGTAGAAGGTCATGAACATGGTTTGCGAAGGTGAGGACATGAATGGTATTTATTTTTTAAATGCAACCATGTGGGTTGAAGGTGGAAGCATTTTCGGGCACCAATGTAACCCACAACCTTGTAAGTGAATGGGTCTCTACAACACTTCATCACAATCCTCACAGTTGTAACATCCTCATTTTCAAACCCCAAACTAGTAATATATATTGTAAATATGATGTATGGCCAAGGGCCAAGCGATATTAGAAGTAAATAATGTAAATTGTATATAATAAATCAAATGTGTTGCTAGCTATAGATGGAAACACATGGAGATTTAGGGGTTTATCTCCCACAAGAGAGGGAAGGGGTCCAAGGTGGAAAGTTTACTCATGTCTAGTAAACCCAAACCTTATCTTTATAAATTATCCTTACTTTGAACCTTCCATTTTATGATTGAATGTTCCCAAAGTTAATCATGGGATTCATGTAATAGGGTGGGTGTGAGAAGTAACATCTCATATTTATTGAGAACATGTGGACCAAGTACAATCAATTTGGGGAAAAGTGTAAATCAAGAAAGCAAGAGAAAGAGAGAAAATTCATATGTGTAGAGGGGCAGAAGGAGTGGTTCACATTTTTGCATGTAGAGTAGTTTTTACATAGATATATTTGGACAGTAAGAAAGTTCTGAGTGATAAATATTGAAGGCAACCATAGTGGTCATGTATGGTAGTTGTTGAAGTTGTAATTTCATGCAAAGAGAGGTTGTGGGTTTGTGAGAAATATTCCATTCAAAAATTGTCAAGAGAAGCAAGTGTTTTGTTGTTATGTGAATTCATGTTATAAATGTAGAATTCATGAGGTCCCAACAAATATATTTCCAATCCAGCATGTGTTAGAAGCCCTAGAGTGGAGTGGGAAATCCTGAGGGACTGTGAGAAGTGAAGGGGGATCCCATCCTTGGGTTGTGCATGTTCTGAGGAAGAGAGATGGTGGATTGGAATCAGTTGTGGGAATTGACTATTGAGAGGGGGACATTAGCCAGCTCAGGGACTGTCATCTCTTGTGGATTCATAGCCTTAGCTTAGGGGTGACTTGTTGTTGATAACTAGAAAAACAAGTTTATGGTTGGGAGGAACATCCATCCTCTATGTCGAGTTGCATATTTTATAAAATAAGTGTTCTTATTTATTGTCCTTATTTATGTTAAATGTTGATATAGTGGTGTGCATTTTAATATGAGATAGTTTTCTTATTGTTGCATGTTGTGAGTAGAATGATGCATGCAAATCTCTAGTTATTTTTTTTAATGTGTTTAGTTGTCATTGTGCTTATTTAACTACTTTCATTTACATTTTTAATTAGCATGGACCATTGTGTAATCTTGAATTACATGTTGTGTGTGTTTTTTCCACATTTAGAATTGGTATCAGAAATTTGATTGGGTTGTTTTAGTAGTGGCATGACCATAGATGATTTTAGGGGCTAAATTTCGCTCATGGGCTAGTTTTCCATAGTTTTTCCAAAAATGAGATTCGCTATTTTAAACATGATTCGCCCAAATTCTATAGGATAAAATTAATTTACCTTAAAAATCGCCAAAATTTTATAAAAACTATATAAAATCCTTAGAAATTTGAATATTTTTACAAAAATGTCGCCAAACATTTATAGTTGGCATATGAAGGATTAGTAAGATTCGCCAAGGTTTCTATATTTTAAAATAAATTTTCATCCTTAAAATCATCCCTGGGCATGACATAGCTTCGAGTTGGGTTTGCTATAAAGTGGTATGAGAGATTATGTTGAACACTGGACCCATATGGGCCAAAGACTAGCATGAATTTTGGGCGAACTCATTGTGGAGAAGTTTGATTTGTGTCGAATTTGGTAAATTGATGAAGCCATAGTGAAAACCCCAAATTTATTGACAAATTTAAGTGTAAATTTCCCTCATGATTGTCTAAGAGGTGATCAAGGGCATCACTCTGTAGTTTGCAGAGTTAAATTCGACATGCAAGGTCAAAATTTATGTTTTAATGGTGACTGAAGAAGTTGTGGGAATTTTGATGAATCGACAACCGATATCACATTTAATTTTGAAATCAATGGCCCTAATTCATCGTAGAACAACCCAAAAACTTATAAGTTTTCTGGAGTTTTGCAAAGAAAACAGAATCAATGGTCAGACTTAATTTTCGAAAATTGCAAAGTTAAAGAATCGATGGTCGAGATTCATCGGAAGAGTTGGGAGAATTTTGATGGATCAATGGTCAAGATCATTTTGAATGGGAGATTGACGACCCAGGATTCATATTGAATTTGGTAGAAAATTTTGAAATGTTTTCTTTGTCAATGGAAATCGTCAATAGTCGATGATCAGATCGATGAGTTTCGCGAAGATTTTGGTTCGACCAAAGGAAATATCTAATCATCAATGGTTGATGATCAAGGATCAGTAGATATTGGCAAAAGGTTTCATGGGTCAAGAGGAAATCGTCAATCGTTGATGGTTGATGATCAAGGGTCGACAGATTCAGCGAGGTGTGTAGTTCATCCAAGAGAAATGGTTGATCACTAATGAAAGGAAAGAGGAGGATGAAATTTCTTATCAGGTCAACATCCATGTGTCATTCCACATTATCATCCACGTGTCATGCCACATTAGCTAGAGTGCCATGTCAACATCCACATGTCATGCCACATCAACATCTATGTGGCATACCACATCAGCATAGTTACCACATCAACCAAGAGATGATTAAGGGTCGATGTTCATAGTTCAACAAAATTTGTAAATAATTTGGTTGTCAAGGGAATTCGTCGATGACTGATCATCAATGATCAGGGTTCAATGAGATTCAAGGTAAATAATTGGTTTTCTAAGAGAAATGGTCAATGGTTGACGATCAGGGCTCAGCAAAATTTGTAAGCGAGTCTTGGATTTCCAAAAGGAATCATCGATAATCGATCGACGATGGAGTCCAGATGTTGGATATTGGATTGTCTATATTGCTTCGAGTCGACAATCAATGGTGGAGATTGATCCACGAGTTTAGGAAATTTTTAGTGGATCAACTAATGATATTTCTTCTGATTTTGAGATCAACGACTTGGATTAAAAGACTGTTATAATAGTAAAAAAATCATTTTTTCCATGAAATTTTACGATTTTTTAAGGTCCTAAACTTGTAAAGTAGTTTTGAGGACCTAAACGATAATTTTAGGCAGTCAAAAGTCACGAGAACAGGGTGTACCAAGGTACACTCTATTTTTTGCAACTTAAATAAAAGATCTTTCTATTGAGGCCACAACAACCCCCCTTTACTTTTTATTTTACAAGCAAAAGGAAAGATACCCTCTACTAAAATTTCAATCCTAATGCATATCATATACCGTTTGAGCATAATATTTTTTTTTTGTCTACACTAAGGGATTTGGGGGTTTGATCTTGATTGATGACTATCTTGGATGAGTTTGTTCTTGGAGGATTTTCTAAATGAATAACTTAAATTATGCATCATCTTGCTTTCATGTTGTGCTTATTGTATTCATATTTATGCTTTCGCATGTTGATCATACTTTTTTTATCTAAAACACTTGACTTGAATCACAAAATTACTAATCCTTCTTTTGAGTTTGAGACCTGGCACATGCAATTTTCAAGTCACTTATCTATAGCCACCCATGATTATTTTTTATAAGTATGTTGATGGCATGGAATATCATGTTTATGGTGCATTGGAAAGTGTCTTTTAATCACATAATTGATCTCATTTTTTTTGTGGTTGCAAAAGTAGGTTCACGGGTCCACTTCATTTACATGACCACTCCAACCTTGAAATGCATGTGGGGGAATTGCTTGATCCTTATCCAGAATCTTAACATTTATCCTTACAATAGGCTTCCCCTTATCGAGAAGCAAATTACCTTGGCTTACATTTTCCCTGAGGTCCGAAGCTCCCAAGTCTATCGGATCCACCTTTCTTGCAAGCCTATTCTCGAGTCCCTTTAGATTGACCTCTATTGGGTTCCTCTTTCATCATTCCCTCTCTTCGAAGACCCAAGCCCAAGGTCTATTGAGATTTATGGATGTAGGTCATTGGTATGTCATCACCCAATGCTCATTAAATATTTGTTGTAATCAATATCATGCATTGTGGCATGGTGTAAGAATCTATTCCTTGATCTAGTTATATTCCCTCTCTTTGCGATCTTAGTAGGTCTCCTATTAAATTTCTTCCATTTTTTCTTTGTTCGGGAGATATCACTTTTGGCCAAAAATTCAGTGTCTTGAGAAAGTGCAAAAAAGGATAAAATTAACAATTCTAAATCGATGCCGAAATCGATGGGAGCATCAGATCACCAATCTCAAAGTTGTTGTGTACTCACCATCATAAATATCATTTGTGTCATACACAAAATTTTTATTAATTCTTAGTTGATTTTCTTCTACAGGTGGCAGAAGTTGGTTTCTCAACTTAATTGTGCCAATGAGACAAGTGCAAGAAATGGAAAAAATTGATTATTTATGGGAGCTATAACTTTTAGATTTGAACTCAAATAGGAGCATGAGTAAAATCATTGAAAAAATAATTAAAAGGAAAATATGTATGAAGGCTTAGAATATCGATAAGTGCTTCAGAGTTCTTCAAAAATTAAGAAGGACGGGTAGTCTTAATTGACAAAAATTCACAATGTGTATAATTTTCAAAATTTGAAAGAAATGCTACAAAGCTAGAAATGAAGTATATCTAACAGTATTATTTGTATGCATGTTTCTTGAAAAACCAGTGTTAAAACCAAGACAAATAAGGTTATGAATTGAAAAACAACATAGAGGGGGAGGAGAGATAGAAGATGCATAGGGATCTTACAGTGACAACAAGGCAACACGACTCAATAATGGTAGTGGTAACCATTGACTTTATCACTAATTTTCCAAAGACAACAAGGCAACATGACTCAATAATGGTAGTGGTAGATAAATTAACAAAATATGCTCACTTTATACAGTTAAATCGAATCATAAGGTAGTTAATACGGTATAAATTTATATGAAGGAGATTGTTAGGTTGCATGGGGTACCTAAGACAATCGTTTCATAAAGAGATCCAAAATTTACTTCAAAATTTTGGAAGAGATTGTTCAAAGGTTTTGGAACAAACCTAATTTTTAGTACACCCTATCATCCACACACGGATGGATAGACAAAGAGAGTTAATCATTGTAGAAATAATAGGTGTGATTGTTTAACCATAGACAATATAGCAATATTGTCACCCAACCGTAGGCCAAAGCCACCCCCAAGCACCTTAACCTTGACAAAGAGAATAATTATGAAAGAAAACTCTAGGTCCAAAAGACAATCAAGGTAGTGTACCACTCTCCAAATCTAGCGTACCAATCAGAAATTTCGAACCATAACCAAGAGAAAGTCCAAGCCTAAAACCGAAAATACAAGTTGCAGTAGTTGCAACTGCAGCTACTCTCCAGACGTGCATACTTACTAAAGTTTTGCAGTGTGCACTAGATTTATGCAGTTGTGAGTTGTGTGTATACAAATGAGCTCCGGAATCCTATATGTATACTTCCCTTTCTTAGCTTTTTAGGCCGACTTCTCTTTCTGGAGGCTAAAGACTCAATATTAATTATTTTCTTTAGTTGACTTGTCTTCTAGGGTTATGTCCAAAGCTTTAGGGTTTCTTCTTGCTTCCCAGCATATTCTATTCTTTTCAGGGTTACACATGGAGGTTAATACCTCCCACAGCTACCATAATGTCAAGACTCCCTCCTAGCCAGGGAGGTATTTGAAAACAATGGTCTTGAGCAAAAACATACCATTCAACTGGTAGCATCATCATAGCCACACAAGCTATCTCATGATCAAATCGCGAGCACCATCATCGCTATCAGTATCATTTGATAACATCAAATGCATCATCTCTAGAATCCATACTCCATCTGAGTAATCAGGCATGATGTTCAATAATTCACTCACTCCATAGAGTGATACAAGAACCATTCTTCTAATCCAAACATATGTCTTAGAAGAATAATTGTTCTAACAGATGTTGGAGGCCACGCCATGTGCTACAAGGACTATTCTTCTGATCTAGACATACGTCCTAGAAGAATAAATGTCCTAGACCATTTTTCATCTAGAGAATGTCTGTCCACCAGCACACTAACTATTCATTTGGTTGGTGATCATTTCCAATGCTAGTGATGGTCTCCATGGCAATCAGAACAATTCCATCCAATAGAACACAACTATGTCTATTCATAGTAGTACACAACTACTATCCAGTGGTACACAACCACACCAAGTAGAACATGGCTACTTAATCAGTGACACATAGTCACAATCAATGAAACACATCCACCACGGTAGCATACATCTATTGTCCAAAGACATACAATCTACACAGATTTTGGTGTATAAATACGTTCAATATATTACACTCATTTATATGTCAATCCGGGATTCGTAATCAAGAGATTTGTTACACTATATGTGTTGAGAACATGTAACCTAACTATGTTTGTTGTATATATCTTAAGCAGGAAATAATTAATAAAATAATACTATGTTTCTAGTATTTTTGAATGCTTCACACAACTTTAAACTTAGAAGAGAAAAATGATAACAAAACTTCTCAAACAAACATTCAATCAAAAGGTTCTTTCTTAGGTGACAAGTCTATTCATTCCAAGCTTATGAAATGGAGAGATGAACTTAAGATCTTGTTTCCTATAGTGATCGAAAACAATGATTAACAATCAACTTTAGTCACTTTTTAACAGAAATCAATCCCAACTCTATTATATTCAATCAAACCTTCTTTAGTACAGGGAGCATCCAACATGACAGAGAGACTTCATTATGGAAAATGAAGATAAGAGATAAATTCCTATGGTTCTTGTACCACTGAGAATACCACAATCACAAACTCAAAATAACACTCTCTTTTCTTATCCTACACATTAGATTCTTGTCAATTAAATGTCAACCTGCAGAAGTAGAAAAGGAAACTATCTATTATGTCTAATATCTAATTACTCACATTGATTCAGAAGCAAATGATTCTATGTTGAACTTTAAAATATATTCGAAATCTTTGACAACACACAACTGTTAAATACTCACACAATCACACAAAGCATGTACAGGGAGGTTTACCTTGGTTGGGGTAGTGGGCCCTTGTCGAACCAACAAGGTACCTCTAAAAAGATAACAGACTAAAACGTTCTAATCATACTCATGAATTGCACAACAGATCATTTGTATTCCTTCAATTGGTAAATTGAATCAGCAGTTCATCATCTCGTACATTATGAAAATATGTATCATTATGTTCTTGCTACTTTCTTCATTACATCCATCTTATTATATCAC
>JASDQU010245191.1:147875-159654 GCA_032191745.1 Picea mariana | reverse complement strand
AGGCAACAACTTGATGAGAGCACCAACTCTTTGGTTTCTCTAGCACCCACTAGAAGGAATCACCAACTCCCTTTGTGTTCCAGCACCAATTGGATGGAAGCACCAACTTCCAGTCACACAGGCACCAACCTGTACAAGCTGCAACTTGCTAAGAGCACCAACTCTCTGGATTCTCTAGCACCCACTGGAAGGAAGAACCAACTCCCTGAGTGTTCTAGCACCAACTGGATGGAAGCATCAACTTCCAGTTACATAGGCACCAACCTGTATAACAAAGAACAATATTTCTCCCTTGCACCACCCTACCACCCTGGTTTTTCTAGTTGCGACCAGATGGAAGCTACAACTCCCTGTGTTCAAGCACCCACTTGAAACTTTGAGGACAACAGTCCTTCCTAGCACCACCCTACCACCTTGAGATATAAATATTTTTTACTGAAATTTATTACAGTGATACATTATTTACCAATGACTTACCAGTCTCATCACTGCTCTGCTCTTCCTGCATCAGTGTCTTCCTACTCACATCTTCTTGCAATTTTTGTTCTTCTACTTTGTCTCTGCATGCACACCTTGAATTTCTCTTACTCTCTTAGATATGCATTTTTTTCTATGTATTTCTTCTGTGTTTTATGCTTTGTGCACCATTTCCATTCCCTGCTCTACACCTCTTTTGTGCGCTTCAGCTCCTGCGCAAAACTGCTTCTACCTGCATGAATAATTCTCAAAACAAGAAACCATCTCTTCTATGTTCTGTGTATATTTATCATGCCAAGTCCTCTGCTAGATCATAAACTCAACTCTTCGTCCTCTCTGGTGATTATGATAAGTCTATTCTTCATCAATGGTCATTATCCTGAGATTCTTTGGCTTCTCTGGCAGTTACAGTCTTCGACACTTTTCCATCTGTCAATTGTTTCTATGATGAGTCTTCATTCCACTAGCAATTACCTTGAGACTCTTCAACTCCTCTAGTGATCAACCTGAATCTCTTTGAATTATCTGGAAGATACAATCACTTCATTTTGTCAGTTACAGAGAGTCATTTTGGCTTCTTTGGCTTCTAAGCCCCTTCCTTCACATGACCATCGGCGGTGACCATACGCCTAACCAATAGGCGCTTCGTGACTCGCAACTTCGGGAATCTTGGTATGAGACATATCGATTCTCTCAACTCTCGATATCCAAAGTGGAGCTTAGCGACGTGCTAGCTCCTGCCTTAACCTTCACCGATGTGACCATGGCTATGACCACAAGCCTAAATTCTAAGCACTTCACGATATCAGTATAGTGAGTGTTAGCTAGTTCTTTCGATATGACCTTGGGTGATGATCCCATGTGACCATGTGATTGCAAGCGCATCCAGAGGTGGTTTGAGGGAAACCCACTTTTCACCCTGCAATTCACTAAAGAGCTCCATGTGTCCTTTCTCCAAAACCATGGTTTCGATTGCGGCCCACCTTCAACATTGTAAAGTTTGTGCACGTTCAATCCCCACAATGCAATGAGACCATTGATCTCGCGATCTTGACGGTGATCCTGAACTGGTGGATCAGATCTATCCTTCTTAAATCAATGGTTGTGATTGATTCAGGCCTTCCAATCTTCGAAAGTTTCAACTCTCAAATCTCTCTTTTCCCATATGACAATATTCCGGAGTGGAAGATCTATTGACACTTGTCTCCCTGAATCTATGGTCGGGATCTCCTCTGCGAATTCGACCTTCAGAAATTTAAATTCTAAAACTCTTGTTTCTTCCATATGAAAATCTTCTGGAATTGGTGATCTACAGACACCTATCCTCCTTAATCGACAGCTATGCCTTTACTTAAGGGATTTTACCTCTCAACTAGATCAACGGTCCTCTGTCCCCTTTCTCGATCAACGATCGAGATCTTCTTTGCTACTCCGGGCTTCGGAGATTTCAATTCTCAACCTTCACACTCTCGCAGAACGCTTTTAGCCAGAGTCCACAAATTCCTGCCACGTGTCCTCCTCAAATCAATGGTCCTTGTTTACTTGGGAACTTCGGCCTTTGGGAGATTCAACTCCTCTACACTTGCTTGCTCCCGGAGAATTTCACCTAGAGTACACGATCTGTTGACATGTGTCCTCCTACAGATTGACGATCTTGATCTCCTTCGGCTCTTCAGAACTTTAGGATGATCGCTTCTTCATTCTCCTCCAGAGTGGTCACTTGCTGAATAAGTCATAGGCAGTGGAGACTGCTTGTTGTCGGTTAACACTTCCACTTACACTATCCTTCCACTAAACTAGATCAACGATTGTGAATGCACCCAAAGTGATCTTTATATTGGACGACTAAGAGCAAGTTTGGACCTTCGTCCTTCGGGACTTCGAGACTTTTGACAATTGTTGGTGATGAAACTTCCGAAGTACATCTCCCAGAGTGACGTAGCTTTGCTTAATTCAATTGTTGACATGGAACAATCCAATTTCCTCTTGACACTTGTCATCATCTGATTATGCCATGTGTACTTTTTGACATGGTCTTCCATATGTCCTTGTTGACATGGTTTGCCACATGTCCTTTCTGAGGTGGTCTACTGACGTGGGTGATATGTGTAGGAAGTGCAGTGGAGGTGGAGGCAAAGCGCGATAGTGGAGTGTGACGTTGGAGCACGGAGGTGGTATGTATGAGTGGTTTGGTAGTTTACTCGGAATGGGGCTTAGGCGGTAACCCTCTCGGTTAAAGACAGAAAGGTCGGGGGGGTCCGATCATGGATGATTTTAGGGGTGAAATTTCGCTTATGGGATAATTTTCCATGGTTTTTCCAAAAAACAGATTCGCTATTTTAAAATTGATTCACACAAATTCTATAGCATAAAATTATTTTACCTTAAAAATCGCCAAAATTTTATAAAAACTATATAAAATCCTTATAAATTTGAATATTTTTACAGAGATATCGCCAAACATTTATAGTTGGCATATGAAGGATTAGTAAGATTCGCCAAGGTTTCTACATTTTAAAACAAATTTCCATCCTTAAAATCATCATTGGGTCCGATATGCCTTGTCGACTATAGATCTGAGTGTCCGATTATAGGTCGTTGAGATTAGTGCACCCTCTAACGTATCTTGTCCTTCCACTTATTTCGACCTGACAGCTAACGAAAATTCAAGTGATCGAGATCTCATATCTCAGCCTTTTATTATCCTGTCCTTACAATTAAATCAATCCAATGGTTGTTGGTCCTCTGGATCGGTGATCCAATGGCCATTGTCTCTCTTCCTCCTGAGCTTCTGATCTCTCTGACTTAGAAGGCTTTCTAAGTTTTCACAGGTCTCGACCTTTGCTCCTCCTACGAGTCTGTCTCTTGGACCTCGTCTGTACTTTTGGAAACCTCTATCTCTCTTGAGCTTTGGCAATGAAGTTAACCTCGGCCCTAGTGAAAACTTGTGTGCTGCGTGCAACTCTACGTTATTCCTCCTGAGCTTGATTCCTTCTACAAACTCACGGATTCTAAAGAATCATGCACATGCTCCTTGTTGCCTTCATGATAACCTCTGGCTATCTAGAAAATCCAACTCTCCGCCCTGTGCTCGTCCTTCTAAGCTTGTAGACAACAATTTCTCATGGTCTCATCATTCCCGATGCTATCATTGATGTTTTCTTGTTTTTCGTCATTGATGCCAATATGCCATCATCGTTGTTGTTCTTTTCATCAATGACAAGCACAATATGCCTGTAAACATGCCATTGTTGTTGTTGTTCTTTCCATAAATGATAAGCACACTCTACCTGTAAACATGCCAACAATCTCCCCCTTTGGCATTAATGGCAACCCTGAAAGACTACATTGTTCTACTTAGACCTCCAACTGTAGCATCTAGACCACACCTTTTCTCCCCCTTTGACATCAATTTCAAAGAAGACATGCTCCCCCTGAGCTGTTGCAGTGCTTTTCGGAGGTACCAGATATTGAACCAACACAAACTCCCCTTGACAGGATGGAATCTCTTAGGTGAGAGAAGGGATGACACCTAGCTTCTGACGGAGATATTCAAATGGTGTCTTGGCTAGGGGTTTAGTAAAGATTTCTGCAATTTGTTCAGTGGTTGGAATGTAATGAGAATGAACAATCTTATTGGTGACCTTCTCTCTCAGAAAATGGTATTTTATATGGGTGAGCTTGGTCTTGGAATGAAATACTGGATTCTTGGACCTGTTCATCTTCAGCTTCAGTTGTGTCCTTTGTAGTAGGCTCAATATTGCTCACCTCTCTTACTGACACTCCTTCATCAACCTTTAAATCAATGCAATCAACTAATTTATACAATCTTTTATTAAAGCATCTATATCCTTTACCATTGGTAGCATATCCTAAGAAGATGCTTTCATTAGCCCTTCCATCATACTTGCCTCTCAACTACTCCATTTTGTTGTGGAGTTCTTCGGATTGTGTATTCTCTCCTAATCTCGTGTTTATCACAGAATTCCTTGAAATCACTTGACATAAATTCTCCTCCTCTATCTAATCTTACTGCCTTTAACATGTTGCATGTTTGATTCTCAATTAAATATTTAAATATTTTAAATTTCTCAAATGCTTCATTTTTTCCTTTGAGACAAGCAACCCAAGTGAGTCTGGAGTAATCATCAATGATCAGCATGAGATAGTTTTCATTCCCTGTGCCTTCCTCTCTTGATGGTCCTCAAAAATCCATATTAACTAATTGGAGTGGTTTCTCTATTGAAGTAGAGCTCTTTGGATTTAAACTATGTCCTAGTTAGCTTTCCTAATTGGTAGGGTTTACACACAGAATCTTGTGGCTTTGATAATTTTGGAAGATGTTTTACTGCCTCAATATTTTTGAGCTTGATTAAGTGGTCAAAGTTTAGATTTCCAAATCTCCTATTCCATAACCATCTTTCATCATGTTTTCTTTGATGACACTCTTCTCTATCTTCTTTCGGAACACATGCATTATTATCTTTCCTTATGCCTTTAGCCACCACTTGTTTTGAGTTTACATTCTTTACCTTACAATCTTTGGAAGTGAACACCACTTCCCAGCCTCTATCACACATTTGACTTATACTGAGAAAATTATGTTTCAGACCATATACAAGAAGAACATCCTAGGCATCTCCTTTTCCATTACTCAAACTCACCATCCCTTTACCCTTGATTTTACCTAGTTCATCATTTCCATAGGTCACATTTATTGTTTTCCTTTTACTTATAGACAAAAGCTCATCCTTATCTCCAGTCATGTGCTTGGAACATCCACTATCTATATTCCATGGGTCTTTTTGTTTTTGAGCTGAATGTACTAGACCACATTTTTCACTATCTTTCTTTTTCCATGTGCTGGTATTTCTAGCTAAGAGCTTTATCCTTGGATCTACTTTGTAATTCTTTAGGTGGCAATTTGCAGCTTCGTGGCCGAAGTTATGATAGTTATAGCATTCGATTTCATCATTCAATAGGTTAAATAGATTGGTGCAACGTTGTCTACTCATTGGTTGTTTAGTTTTATGTTGCAAAGATTGTTTATTTCTTGACCTCCTCAGTTGCATGTCTCTAAACTTAATTTGACAATTTGCAATCTTATGACCAAAATTAGAGCAGTAAAAATAGTAACCATGGAAGAAATTTTGGTACCTAAAGAATGGCCTTCTTCTTGGCATTTGTTCCTCCATCTTTTGATATCTTTGTTTTTTATCAGGGATCATCTTTTCTTTATTAGCTTTTGGTGACAGAGTACTCGCATGGTATGATTGTCTGCTGACTTGGAACTTGATCATATTTACTTTCTCTTTGCTTTCTAGTTGTTTGTTTTTTGAACCACTTACTTACCCTAAACCACTCTTCAACAAAGGATATCTTTGTTTGCTCAGAATGTCATTTAGTTGTGTTGAGGTTTTAATGCTTGGAATATTTTGGAGATACAATACTTTAAACTTCTCCATTTCTTTTCTGGTTTTTACTACCTCTTCTTCCAAGGATTCACATCTTGCCTACTTCTTTGATAACTGTTGTTTCAGAGTGTCCTCTATTTTATTTGCCTCTTCTAACTCCACTTTTAGCAGGGCAAGGTCTTCATCAGGTTTTTTACCATCCTTTTCAAACTGCATCAACAACTATTTTTGTTTTCTCTTCTTAAGTCTGAGTATGTCAATCTCTTCTAAAGCACTAATTATTTCACCTTCCATATCAACCACAACTTCTTCATCATTAACATCAGTTCCTGTGCTTTTATTATCATAATCCTCTTTGTCCATAAGCATAAATTCATTAACCTTATCTTCACAAGAAGGGTCACTATCTATGTCTCCTGAAGTGTCATCATTTTTTACACATAAACTTTTATTTTTATCAAATCTCTTGGATTTGTACTTCTCTTCACCTTCAGAGTTCTAGTCCTTCTTCTTATGTGGACACTTAGATGCAAACTGACCTATCTTCATTTCATATGTAGTCAACGTTCCTAGAAGTTGATCAAAAGGTAGGACTTTTACAACATTAAGTTCTTTTATAGCAAAGACCTTTGGGTTGAACATATCTGGCAAAGATCTCAAAATTTTATGAACTAAAGACGCTTCCTCAATTTTTTCACCAAGTCCTTTCATTGCATTTACTAGTTTTTCAATTCTCAGAAAGTACTTCTCAACAGTTTCATCCTTTTTCATATTTAGTTGTTCAAAATGTAATCTGTAGGTTTGAAGCTTGGCAACCATTACCTGCTCTTTACCTTCATAACTGCTAATGAGTTTGTCCCACATTTCTTTGGCAGATTCTAAGTGCATAACTTTTACAAATTCTTCTTCTACAAGCCCACTCAGAATAGCATTCATAGCCTTAATGTTGAAGCTGAATTCTATCTTTTCATCCTTAGAAGCTAGTACAACTGGCTTTACATAACCAGTCTCTACCACATTCTAGACATCTGCATCTAAATCCATTATGTAGGTTCTCATCCTACCTTTCCAGAAGAAAAAGTTTGTCCCATTGAACAAAGGGACCTTGTTGGTTGAAGTTCCTTCATGGCTAGTCATGTTTAAACTCTAGGATCTACCCTTAAATAAAGGGAACTTGCTTTGATACAAATTTTTGGACAACTGAGAGGGGGGGGGTGAATAAGTTGTTACTATGCTTAAACAATTATGCCCATTTTAAACTCATTACAGAACACTCAATGATGATCACAATAATGCAAGGAAGTAAGCAATAGAATATTCAACATCAATCACACACATGAAATATACAGAGACAGATATTCCTGAGGAAACCCATAAAGGGACAAAACCTCTTCTTCTTGATATGATAAGTAGTCTTTATTTTCTGTACATTATCATTCTTATGAGCACCAACTCCTTTTGAGGCTACCATCTCTATTTTACAAGAAACAACTTGCTGAGAGCACCAACTCTCTGGTTTCTCTAGCACCCACTAGAAGGAAGCACCAACTCCCTTTGTGTTCCATCACCAACTGGATGGAAGTACCAACTTCCAGTCACACAGACACCAACCTGTATAAGATGCAACTTGTTGAGAGCACCAACTCTCTAGATTCTATAGCACCCACAATAAGGAAGCACCAACTCCCTGAGTGTTCCAGCACCAACTGGATGGAAGCATCAACTTCTAGTTACACAAGCACCAACATGTATAATAGAGAAAAATAGTTCTCCCTTGCACCACCGTAGTTTTTCTAGATGCAACTAGATGGAAGCTGCAACTCCCTATGTTCAAGCACCCACTTGAAACTATGAGGACAACTGTCCTCCCTAGCACCACCCTACAACCCTGAGATATAAATCTTTGTTACTGAAATTTATTACAATGATACAATATTTATCAATGACTTACTAGTCTCATCATTGTTTTTCTACACTTCTCTGCTTTGCCTGCATTAGTGTCTTCCTGCTCGCATCTTCTTGCGATTTATGTTCTTCTGCTCTGTCTCTGCATGTGCACCTCAAATTTCTATTCCTCTCTTAGATATGAATTTTTTTCTATGTATTTCTTATGTGTTTTATGCACTGTGCACCATTTCCATTCCCTGCTCTATGCCTCTTCTGTGCACTTCAGCTCCTATGCACACCTGCTTCTACCCGCATGAATAAATCTCAAAAGAAGCAACCATATATTCTTTGTTATGCGTATATTTATCATGCCAAGTCCTCTGCCAGATCATACACTCAACTCTTTGTCCTCTCTGGCGATTATGATGAGTCTATTCTTCATCAGTGGTCGTTATCCTAAGATTCTTTGGCTTCTCTGGAAGTTATAGTCTTCGACACTTTTCCATCTGTCAATTGTTTCTATGATGAGTCTTCATTCCACTGAAAGTTACCTTGAGACTCTTGAACTCCTTTGGTGATCACCCTAAATCTCTTTGAATTCTCTGGTAGATACAATCAATCTGTTTCGTTAGTTACAGAGAGTCATTTGGATTCTTTGGCTTCTAAGCCCTTTCCTTCATGTGACCATCAGTGATGACCATACACCTAACCAACAGGTGCTTCATGACTCATGACTTCAGGAATCTTGGCATGAGACATCTCGATTCTCCCAACTCCCGATATCCGAAGTGGACCTTAGCGACGTGTTAGCTCCTCCATTAACCTTCACTAATGTGACCATGGTTGTGACCACATGCCTAACTTCTTAGCACTTCGCGATCTCGGTCTAGCGAGTGTTATCTCCTTCTTTCGATATGACCTTAGTCGATGATTTCATGTGACCACGCGATTGCGGGCTCGTCCAAAGGTGGTTTGAGGGAAACCCACTTTTCGCCTCATAATTAACTACAAATCTCCAAGTGTCCTTTCTCCAAAACTATGGTTTCGATTGCGGCCCTTCTTCAACATTGTAAATTTCACGCACCTTTAATCCCTGCAATGCAACAGGACCATGGATCACACGATCTTGACAGTGCTCCTAAACTGACAGATCAGATATAACCTTCTTAAATCAATGGCTGTGATTGATTCCGACCTTCTGGTCTTCGAGAGTTTCAACTCTCAAATATCTCTTTTCCCATATGACAATCTTTCGAAGTGGAAGATCTATTGACACCTATCTCCCTGAATCTACGGTCGGGATCTCCTCCGTGAGTCTGGCCTTTGAGACTTGCAATTCTCAAACTCTCGTTTCTATCATACGATAATCTTCCAGAGTTGGTGATCTACAGACACTCATCCTCCTTAATCGACGGCTATGCCTTTACTTCGGGGATTTTACCTCTCAACTAGATCAATGGTCTTGTTTCCCCTTTCTCGATCAACAGTCGAGATTTGTTTTTCTACTTCGAGCTTCGAAGATTTCAATTCTCAACCTTTACACTCTCGCAGAACGCTTTTAGCCGGATTCCACAGATTCCTTCCATTGGTCCTCAAATAAATGGTCCTCATTTACTTCAGGACTTCAGCCTTGGGGAGATTCAAATCCTCTACACTTGCTTGCTCCCGGAGCATTTCACCCGAAGTACACGATCTATTGACATGTGTCCTCTTGCAGATCGACGGTCATCAGCTCCTTCAGCTCTTCGAAACTTTAGGATGATTGTTGCTTCTTTCTCCTCTGGAGTGGTCACCTGTTGAATAAGTCATAGGTAGTGGTGACTTCTTGTTGTCAGTTAACACTTCCACTTACACTGTCCTTCCACTGAACTAGATCAATGGTTGAGAATGCACCCGAAGTGATATTCAGATTGGACGGTTGAGAGCAACTTCAGAGCTTCGTCCTTCGGGACTTTGGGACTTTTGACATTTTTTGGTCATGAAACTTCCGAAGTAAATCTCCTGGAGTGATGTAGATTTTTTACATCACTTGTTGACATGGCACGAGCCAATTTCCTATTGACACTTGTCATCATCTGATTATGTCATGTGTACTTGCTGACGTGGTCTTCCACATGTCCTTATTGACATGGTCTACCACATGTCCTTGCTAATGTGGTCTGCCACATGTCCTTGCTGAGGTGGTCTATTGATGTGGGTGAGACGTGTAGGCAGTGTAGTTGAGGTGGAGGCAAAGCGTGGTAGTGGAGTGTGATGTGTAGTGGGTAGTGGAGTGTGACATTGGAGCATGAAGGTCATATGTATGAGTTGTTTGGTGTTTTACTCGGAGGGGGGGTTAGGTAGTAAGTGGTAATGAGCGAGGGGGTTTCGAGCTAACAGGAAGGTGACACATATGAGGGTCCCACATGGAAAATACCACCAAATTGGACCCCCCCCTGGTTAAAGACACAAATTTTGGGGGGGTCTGATATGCCATGTCTACCGTAGATATGAGTTCCCAATTATCAGCCACTGATATTAGCATTCCCTCTAACTTATCTTGTCCTTCCACTTATTTTGATCCAACGACTGATGGAAATGTAGGTGACTAAGATATCAGATCTCAACCCTTGCTTATCTTGTCCTTCCATTTCAATCAATATGATGGTTGTTGGTCCTCTGGATCAGTGATCCAATGACCACTGTCACTCTTCCTCCTGAGCTTCAGATCTCTCCGACTTAGAAGGATTTCTAAGTGTTCAAGGGTCTCAACCTTTTCTCCTCCTACGAGTCTGTCTCTTGGACCTCGTCTGTACTTCTGGAAATTGCTATCTCTCCTAATATTTGGCATTGAATTTAACCTCGGCCTTGGCACACACTTGCGCTCTGCGTGCAACTCTGTGTTATTCCTCCTGATCTTAATTCCTTCTGCAAACTCATGGATTCTAAGGAATCCTGTGAACGCTCCTTGTTGCCTTCATGATAACCTATGGCTATCTGGAAAATCCAACTCTCTTCCCTATGCTCGTCCTTCTGAGCTTGTAGACAACAATTTATCAAGGTCTCGTCATTCCGATGTTATCATTGTTTCTTTCCTTTTTGTTGTCATTGCTGCCAATATGCCATCGTTGTTGTTGTTGTTTCCATCACTGACAAGCACATTCTGCCTGTAAACATGCCATCGTTGTTGTTGTTCTTGTCATCATTAACAAGAACACTCTTCATGTAAACATGCCAACACATAAATGGTTAAATCTCTATACAATATCTCATTTACGTATAGTTTACCAAAAATCCAAGGTTTTCATTAAATTCAAAGAGTTTAGGGTTATTGTGGAAAACTAGACAAAAAAGAAGATAAAGGTGTTTAGTGCATATAACGGTAGAGAGTTCCATGGAAATGAGTCAGAGGAATTCTATAAGAATTTTGAAATAGCAAGGAAAACGACAACTCAATACACCCCTCAACATAATGGAGTTGCGGAAATAATGAATGAGACAATAAAAGAAAAGGCAAGACATATGCTTAGTTTTGCAAGGTTGGCATAGGAATTATAGGTAGAGGTAATGGATATTGCATTATACCTATTAAATAGATCATTAACATCAATTCTAGTTGATAAAACTCTACATGAGTGGATTGGGTTGGAGAGAAACACTCCCCTAAACATCATTGAGTTTTTCGTTATGATGCTTATGTGCATGTTCCAAATGAGAAAAGGAGTAATATGGAAAATAAAGAAAAAAATGTATATCTATTGGTTATAAATATGGTGTAAAAAGTTGTAAGATTCAAAACCCAGAAACAAGGAAGATTGTTTAGAATTGATATGTAACATTCAAATAGATTAAAAGTTCTCCCAAGCAAGAATAACAACCAAGAGAGAAACAAACAAAAAGGATGTACTTTAAGTTAAAAGATTAAGAATTTGACTCAAAAAAATATGATGAACCAAATGAAGAGGATCCTTAGACACCAGTCTTGAGGAGATAGACTCGAGAAATATGGAAAGTAGAAAGGT
>JASDQU010245191.1:87084-100899 GCA_032191745.1 Picea mariana | reverse complement strand
AAGCTCGACGGTTCAACCGGCGAGGTTGTGAAGTCGCGAGGGTCCGGGCCCACAGTATTGCCGAGAAGATCTCAGTCGTCCATCTGAAGCGGACACCTGGCGCGAGTAGAGCCATCTCGGCGCTTCGCCCATCGCGACTCCAACTCGCAAAAGGCAGCTCCGTTATTTTCCGAGGGGCGAGGTGCCGAGAGAATCTCAGGCCCGGGCCCACGGCATCGCCAAGAGAAGTAAGAACCGTCAGATCTAGAGGGCGCGTGGCGCCAGATTAAAGCTGTCTCGGCGTTTCGCTCAACGCGATTTCAAGAAGCAAGGAGTAACTCCTTCTGTTCGCGAACGCCGAAAGCGCTTTGGGGATAAGCGCGCGGTCACAGCCCATGGTCACATGTGAAGGAAAAAGCTGTTCAGGAAGAGCTGAAGACGCCATGCATGATTCACAAAAGGAATTGCCGCGACCTCCAAGTGCCATTTGATCCGACCTCGGTCTTGTTTCCCGTCTAAAGTAAATGATGACAAGAGCGGGTGGTTGAAGCCTCGTTTCATTCATTAAGTGAGGGGATGGAGAGTCTGGCAAGCCGTCTGCCCAAAGAAGTATTGTGTATCGAATTTCTCAAAGGCACCCTGCTAAAGTCTTCAACTCAACAGAGAAGTCTGCGCATGCTAGCTCAGCACTTAATGGCTCAGCTACCCTTCTTGCATGAGCCATGCATAGTTAAGATGGCGCTTAAAGGAAGATATCAGTACGAGTTTGACTGAAGGGACATCAAGCTGTGAGTCACTGGACGCGCCTCTGCGAGGCAATTTTCTCTGAGTATATAAACTCAGTCTTTGTAATTTGTAAAGCATCGATGGTTGAGTTGAGCTCCCGGTTGTAAAGTTTTAATGAAGCATTGTTGCTCTGGTTATGTATGAACTTTTGAGACTTCTTGCCTTATGAATGCCAGTTTCTTTCATGTCTTTGTTTACATTGTGTTAGAGCAGCTCGGAATTGGAGGATCCAGTCGAGCTGTAGGTATTATAGGATGATGTTGTAATGGATCACTGTAATAGTTGCGCCGTCTCTAATAAGTTTTTGTGATTTCCCCAGCGCTGAGTGACTTGGAATTGGAGGATCCAGTCAAGTCCCCTCTCAGTTCCTTGAGACCCTGAACCAAGCGGATCTTGCATTCAGAGTTTTTCTTCTGCAAACGATAGAAAGCCTGTTGCCCAAAGTCGTTTGTTCACCTTTCTCACTAAGTCTTCCACCTGATCATCTTTGAATTAACCCACTGGCTGAAGTTAGGATTCCAGACCTCCCTTGTTCTTTACATACCAGACCCAATCCCTGAGTTAGAATGATATCTCCGCGAGTCTTTATCTCGATTTGATCACCCTTTATAAACAAATCATGACATTAAACTGATGGGTGTCGGGCTCTGCTCCTGCAAGCAATCCAGGAGTGACTTCCGACGCTAACACACATATATTTGGGTATATTTCTGTTCTAGAATAGGTCATATATCAATCTTTATTTGCAGATTTTTATGTGTAAAATTTCTGTTGTTACTAACATAATTTTTTTGAAGGTTTTTTGGTTATTGTGTAGCATTTCCAACAAGCTTTGCTTGCTGATTTTCTGCATGTTTGAACCAGAAAAGGGGACGTGCTGCCCATTTGGGGCCACAAAACACTAAGGAAAAACCTCCCAAGTAAGGGTATTGAATACCTACTTCTCCTCTTTCATTCTTTCATTGTAAGCAAGCCCAAAGAGTCTCTTGGGCTTGCATTTCTCAAAGTATTAATTTTTTCTGCAATTTTATTTCTTGTTTGCCTACAACCAACAAAGAAGATTGACTTTGCCACCCATGCTAAATCGTAAGGCTATGATTTAGATTTAATTTTCTGTTATAGTCATTTAAACTTTTCATACCCTCTACTACTTCTAGGTGCTTTACTTGGCTTGTCAAGTTATTTTTCATTTAATTTCACCCACTTTGGCACAAAATCGGTAGGCTTGTCCTCCTCCTTGTGCCTTAGTTGAGGTTGCAAGTTTTATTTCAAGTATTGTTTGCCCCAGCTGGCCTTAAGACAAGTTTGAGTGGCGAGGATCTTGTCATTTACTTTCCAAGCTTTATTTTACTTGCATTATTTATTTTTTGCCTACACCTAGCAAAGAGGTTTGGCTAAGCCAACCTATGCTATATCGTAAGGCTTGTTCATAGTTTAGCTTGCTTTTCTTTTATCTTGTCAATATTTGCTTAAACTTTACATTCCTTTAACTTGTTTAACTTGCAAAACTATTTTCATATTGCTATCTCTTGCTTAAGTTGTGCAACCATCTAATTGATCAAAATCTTGTATCTCAAGTGGGGAATCTTTTACTCCGCGATTTATTTTCAGGTTATTCATAGTTTGCAATCTAGACTAGGAGGGAAATTAATCTAGTCTAATTAGGCACCTTGGACTGATACAACTTTCGCCACCAAAAAGGAGGCTTGTGGAGGCTATAGGGGGTGCTAAGTCGGGGATGACTTCACGACACTAGGTGTCCCCCCGGCTTGAGCGCCCAAGTTTTCCGGGTTGAGCTGTGGAGCTAGGGAAGGTCTTTGTTTTCCCTTTTTCTTGAGCACCCAACAATCATTTTGGCCAAAGCGGTAAGAGTCTAGGGGTAGACACATAGTTTAGGCTTGTGTCACAACACCTTAAGCCCCCTAATCAAAGAGAGACCTTAAAATTAATCTAAAATCCACCTACTACACTTCACAACATTTTGCACTTTACATTTTCATCATCTTTTGGTTGTGCAAATCTTGTTGTTCAAGGTCTTTCCTCATGCTTATGGTTTAATTCATTAGTGCTTTTCATTTCCAAGCATTTAATTTCAAATTTAACACTTTACTTTCAAGATTCATCATTGTTTAAAGTTGTTTATCTGTTTAAGGGCAGGCTACTCTCAAGTTGCGCACCATCTCTTTGGGGCACTTGCTAGTAGTTTCCCCCCTTGCTTCAGAAGTTGCACACTTGCTCTTTGTTGGCTCTTTCATCTACTTGAGTTTCGCACTTGCTCTTTTCCAAGCTTTCCAAGTTGTATGTTTCATGGTTAGTTAGTTATCTTTTGTTCATTGGCAATAGTTGATTACTTGTCGTGTATCTCTATAACTAATTTTTTGTTCTTGTTTATATTGTAACTTACATTTCCATTGTATATTTGTCATAGCTTCATTTCATTGGTAACTTATTGTAGTTTTTCTCTTTGTAATCAGATCACTTAATTCTTTGTAATTCTTTTGTACAAACTTAGTTGACCCCTTGCCCAATCTATAGGTACTAGTCTTAGTTGCCCTTTAGGGAAAGGTTTTGACTGTGATTAAATTTTGCATTTGCATTGCTATTTGTCATATAGGTTAGATTCCCCCTAACTTAACAAAACTAAAATTACTCGTAGAATTCACTAAACAACTCACATAGTAAATAGGGTCTACCCCCCTTGGCTTTCCTAGGAGTAAGCCTAGAAGGAAGAAGTCCAAATCGAGGTGACAATGGGTTTGGACTTAGGCATTGTGCCTCCAAGGACAGACCAAGTGGATTGAGACTTTTCCACGTTTGTAGTTGTGTATAAGGACGACAACATAACCATAGCTCCTTTCAATACATTGCACCGAAGAAGAAGATGACTTCAATTACCTCCTAAGCATATACAGTTATATAGACAATGCTGCTAGAACAATCATACCAGGCACAACATATATTGTAATATTCCAAATATAAAATAGCATGTAGAACATAAATAATTAGCTAGAAATGACAGATAAACAATGATATAACTAGAACAACACCACAATAATACCAAAATAATACTAGAAAGAGCACTTTGATTACTGAGAGCAATGTTCACTTGCCTCTTCGAGGGGGCAACCTCTATTACAATAATATCCAAGACAAAACTTCACATACCCTCTACTCCTATTTATACTAAATATGTCTATCCAAAAAAACAATTTAGAGGAAGATCCTTCTAGAAGCTGAAGCTTCTATTAGGTCTTTTTACATTTGACTTATTCTTACTTATTGCTAGGCCTTATTAATATTGACCTTTATTACATGGAAATATATTATTCTACCTACGTGAGGGGTTAGGTCTCTAACATGTCCTCCCCCTTAAAAACAATCTTGTCCTCAAGGCTTGAGATGAGGAAATTGCTGCAGAATGGTAGTTGGTTCCCAAGTGGCATCTGTTGGAGTTGTATCTTTCCACTGGACTAACACTTCCTTGATGGTGTGCTGACACAGACGACGCTCACGCTGGTCCAAAACTGCTTGTGGCTGTAGCCAAATGGAGCCTTCTTCGTCCAACTCGGGAAGGTTGGTTTGAGTTTGGCACTTAGTTCCAATCACCTTCTTTAAGCAGGAGACACGAAAAACAGGATGGATCTTAGAATGACTGGGCAAAGCTAACTGATAGGCCATCTGTCCTACACGCTTGAGAACGATACAAGGACCATAAAATTTGGGCGCTAGTTTCTGACAATGGTCAGCCTTGAGGGAATTTTGCTTGTAAGGTTGCAGTCGAAGAAACACCTGATCTCCTTCTACAAATTGACCTTCAGAGCGACCTTGATCTGCTTGTTTCTTCATGCGATTCTGGGCCATGACCAAATTCACCTTAAGGCTACGGAGAATAGCCTCTCGAACTATAATCATTCAGTCAACTGCCTAGACCTTCAAGACACCTAGCAAGTATGAGAGAACTGAAGGTGGATTTTGTCCATATACCGCTTCAAAAGGAGTCACGCTTTATGGTAAGAAGTGTTGTACCACCATTCAACTAGTGGTAACCATTGAACCCACTGATTTTGCCTTTCCGATGCAAAACACCTCAAATACGTTTCCAAACACTTGTTGACAACTTCAGTTTGACCATCGGTCTGGGGATGATAAGCTGTGGTGAGATGCAATTGGTTGCCTTGTAGCTTGAACAATTCTTGCCAAAAATTGCTGGTGAAAGTTGGGTCGCGGTAAGAAACAATAGAAGGAGGCATGCCATGAATCTTAAAGACCTAATCCATGAAAAGTTGAGCCACAATAGAGGCTGTAAATGGGTGTTGAAGAGCACAGAAATGAGCATACTTGGAAAGACGATCAACTACCACCATGATGATTGATTTATTGCCCGATTTAGGTAAGCCTACAATAAAATCCATAGAGATATCCCTCCAAATAGCAGGTGGAATTAGAAGCAGTTGTAGTGTGCTAGGAGATTTGACTGTTTCGCCCTTGTTGCGTTGACAAACATCACATTTGGCCACAAAATTGCGAACATTTTGTTTCATACCATCCTAGAAAAAAGAACGTTTGTCCCGGTCATAGGTTTTGGTAAACCCTGAGTGCCCAACGATGGGTGTAGCATGAAGCTCATAAAGTACAATGGATTTAAGTTTTGACTGTTTACTTAAATACAAACGACCTTTGTGTCGAAGCTCATCATTGAGCCAAGAGTACCCTGGGGAAACTGGAGAATTGGCCTGCAATTGTTGTATCAGATGCGAACTTTTGGGATCGTGTAGCCATTCCTCGCGAACATCTTGGAGCCAATCTGGTACAATGAAGGAGAGAGAAAAAAGGGACCCTCCATCTTCATATTTTCTGGAAAGTGCATCAACAACCACATCGCCTTTGCCTTTCTTGTAAATGATCTCATAATCATATCCAAAGAGCTTAGTCACCCATTTTTGTTGCTCTGGGGAGGAAAGACGTCGTTCCAGAAAATACTTGAGGCTTTGATGATCTGTCTTAATTTGGAAGCGTTGCCCCAATAGATAAGGGCGCCAAAGATCCACGACATGTAGAATAGCCAATATTTCCTTTTCATAGATTGATTTGCCCAAATTTCGCTCTGACAGTTGTTTGCTGGTAAAGGCCAAAGACCGACCCTCTTGCATAAGGACTGCTCCAATTCCTTTYCCGGAAGCATCACATTCCAGGACAAAGGTCTTTGTGAAATCAGGAAGGGCCAGGACTAGAGTGGTGCACATGGCCATCTTCAAGGTTTGAAAAGCCTGAGTAGTTGCTGGAGTCCAAGTGAAAGAATTCTTTTTAAGGAGAGCAGTGAAAGGTGCTGCAATCTTTCCATAATTCTTAACAAACTTGCGATAATAACCTGTTAAACCCATAAATCCATGCAAGCTTCGGAGAGTCTTTGAGTGAGGCCAATCTTGCATAGCTTCAATTTTTTTTAGGATCCACCTTGACACCGACCTTGCCAACAAGATGACCCAAGTACTCGACTTCCGAGGTGCCAAAAGCACATTTAGATTGTTTCAGGAAAAGTTGGTGTCGAGAGAGTAGATGGTGAACTCAATCTACATGAGCAAGATGGGTTGTCCAGGTTTTACTATAGATGAAGATATCATCAAAGAAAACTAAGACAAAATGACGGAGAAAAGGACGAAAGACACGATTCATGAGGCTTTGGAAAGTGGAGGGAGCATTACACAAGCCAAAGGGCATGACCAAAAACTCATAGTGGCCCGCATGAGTTCGAAATGCAGTCTTAGGAATGTCTGCCTCGTTCATATGTATCTGGTGGTAGCCAGAACGAAGATCAAGTTTAGTAAAGAACTGGGCGCCGCTTAATTCATCCAAGAGGTCATCAATGACAGGAATGGGGGATTTGTCTTTAATGGTGTGTTTGTTGAGGGTGCGAAAGTTAGGACACATGCACCAAAAACCTTCTTTCTTAAGGACCATGACCACAGGAGAAGAGTAGGGGCTCGTACTAGGGCGGATAACACCTGCGTTGAGTAATTCTTGAACAATTTTTTCTATTTCATTTTTTGGGAAAAGGGATGACGATAGGGACGGATATTGGGAGGAAGGCTTCTGGGGACAAGGGGAATGTAATGATCATGAACACCACGAGAAGGAGGGAGTCCCTGGGGAGTAGAAAAAACGACTTGATGTTTAGAGAGGATGGATTGGAGGTCCTGTGGCATAGAGGGTGTCTCGGTGGCTAGAATGGCATGGAGTTGTGCACTAATTCCAGATTGACCTTTTTTGAGCAGCTTTTCCATGCGATGGGAACTGATGATCTCTGAGGAACCGACGGTGATGCCATGGAACTTCTATTGTTGGCCCTCCTGGTCGAATTGCATGGTTAACTCCTTAAAATCCATGAGAATGGGACCGAAAGTCCTTAGCCATTCTGCACCCAACACAATGTCACAACTGCCCATGTCGATAGCAAACATATGAGATTTCATGTGGTACTGACCAATTTGGAGACGCACATTTTCACAACGCCCTCCACATTTCATGGACCCGCCATTGGCAATCATGATTTGAAAATTATCGACGACACAGATATAGCAATTAGTTTCCTGGGCAATGCGGTGATGAATAAAATTATGGGTGCTTCCACTATCAACAAGAATGATGACCTTCCTATGCTTAATGTAACCAATTAGCTTGAGGGTTTGGGAAGCAGAGAAGCCAGTGCAAGCATTTAGGGAAATGACCGATTCTACTTCAGAAGTGTTTGAGGGAGGGGTCATGTCAGTGGGTTCAGGTGACACGGCCACAAGGGGAGCCTCAACCTCGTCTTCCGAAACATCCTCTGAGATGGCCATAAAAAACTTTTGTTCCTTACACTTGTGCCCAGGAAAATATTTGTCATCACGATTATAACAAAGGCCTTTGAGTTGGCGTTCAACCATTTCTGCCCTGGCCAATTTCTGGATTTTTAGTGGAGTAGGAGGAGTGGGAGTGACTGGTTTAGTGCGAGGAATAAAAGAGGGTTTTCGGTTTTGAGAAGAGACAACCTCTTGTGCTTCCTTAGCTCTTTTAGTAGCGCCCACCCAACTCTGAGGCCGAGCCATGAGGACATGGGCACAAATCTCATCCTTGAGGCCACTGATAAAACATTCTCGGAAAAAAACATCAGACATGCTCTTTGTACGGAAAGCCAATCGCTCAAAAGCGACTATAAAGTCTTCCACTGTGCCAAATTGTTTCAATTTTGTCAAACGACCTAAATGGTTGGTGTCAGTGTCAAAGCGTTCATAAAGCTATGCCACAAAGTGTGTCCAAGCCACATACCCTTGGCGGACATTTTTTCTCCATTGCTACCATTGCCAACGTTCTTGATCTAGATGGAGAACACCATACCGGAGTTTGGCCAACTCATCTGTAATGCCATACAAAGAGAAATAATGTTCCATTTGAGTTACCCAGCCAGTGGGATCCGAGCCATCATATTTGGTCACATCCACACGTGGAAGGCGTAGGTCACGCTGAAAGTGATGGGGCTGAAAATTCTGGGAATGAGAGGAAGTTTCACCTTCGGTTTGCAAAGGTGGGTCAGATGAGGGAAGATCTGTAGGGATATGCAGCTTGGCGCAGATCATCGTAGTGAAGGATTCAAGTTGGGTAGCAAGGTCTTGTTTGAGGTCCTCTAATTTGGCGTCGTTGGAGGAATGCATGTTTTTATTGACGGTGACAACATTGGCACTGAAGTGTCTCACTTCTTGTTGGGTTTCTGTGAAATTAGAGTGCAAGGCATTGAAGCGAGCTTCCAAGTCTTGGCTACGGGTGTGGGCCATGATGAGGAGGGAACACGAAAAGCGCCGGGTGGGACCACACAGAAAATGGGTTATGGGTGAAGTGTATCACAACGATCAGGGCAATGAGTGGAGTTCAATGGGGTAAATCCCAAATAAAGGTGTTGGAAGGAGGGTYAGGTCCATGAGAAAAAATTGCTGAAAAATGATAGGTATGACTGCGATAAGGGTGAAGAGAGGAATCCAACGAGATAGGTCTCAAATAATGGTGCAGTGACGAAATGCCCATCTGAAGAATACTACAGTGACGAAATGCTCAAATGCTTAACAAGAAGAAATGTGTAGTAGTTTCGCAACCCGAATGCAGGAGACAGTTACGCGGCAATATATCTTGTCTGTTCTTTTATTGTTTCCGTCCCAAGGGTTAGGGTATTCAAGGGTTCTACAAACAAGGGTTTGCCCTGTGCTATAGCTCTCTGATATACGTGCGGGGTCCAACAATAGTACTCGGCCCAATATCTTAGGGCACCAACTAAGGAGGATAGATCGTGCCCTTAGCCGTACTACTCGACTACCCAAGTACTAGAGAGTATCTTCCCGAGTGTTGTTCTCGGTGGCACTATAGTAGTCAAGCGGTCGATCGGTTTATTTATGGAAGGCTTCAGGAGATCTAGGCCGATCCATATACAGGTGCTGTTTGATGTGCTACCACTCGAATGGGTACCAACAAGGGTTACAAGGGTGGCCAACAGATGTGCGCTTAAGTACCACTTGTATTTTCTGCGTGTATGAATCCCTGACCGCGGATTTATGCGCGTAACGACAAATCTCTGTAGCTTAAAGATGTTGGAATACGTCTCTACCCTGAAAAAAATTTAACCCACAATTTTCTGTCGAGGAAGGTGCTCTGATACCACTTGTAATATTCCAGATATAAAATAATATGCAGAACATAAATAATTAGCTAGAAATGGCAGATAAACAATGATATATCCAAAACAACACCACAATAATACCAAAATAATACCAGAAAGAGCACTTTGATTATTGAGAGCAATGTTCACTTGCCTCTTCGAGGGGGCAACCTTAACCAGAGTAGAGCTCTATTACAATAATATCTAAGACAACTTTTCATACCCTCTACTCCTATTTATACTAAATATGTCTATCCAAAAGAACAATCTAGAGGAAGATCCTTCTAGAAGCTGAAGCTTCTATTAGGTCTTCTTACATTTGACTTATTCTTCCTTATTGCTAGGCCTTATTAATATTGACCTTTATTACATGGAAATATATTATTCTACCTACGTGAGGGGTTAGGTCCCTAACATATATCCCATGCTATTTCTCCACCCGACTTTTGTAAAGAAACCTTGCATAGCAGGATGCTGTTGATAAAACTATGAGAATATGTTAGAAATTAAGGGCAAAAACAGTAGGCTAGCTAGAAACATAAATATTTTTAAGATCAACAAAACATTTAAAATATTCTGATGCATAACCTAACCGCATGAGTGAATAAATAACATACATAATTCAAATCTGAGTATTACCATAGCTGTAGAAGAGGAACACATGTACCTAATTAGCTGTTGTTGCCTTCCTCCAATGTATGCTCAGAAAAAGCTTAGTAGATCATGGATCAAACCCTCAGGGTAGATCTCATCATGATCATACAGACAATGCCAAGAATAACTCTTATGATAGGAAACCAAAAACAAACTCAACAAGTTGAAAAGCTACAGTCCAAGCCATTGTTAAGCAATAGGGCTGAAAACAAAAAATCATTGTCCAACCTAGGGCTGGAAAGACAAAGCCGTAATCAGCACATTCAGCCCAACTTTAACACAGGTGCCTTCTTCAAGCTGAAATAGATACCAGCGGTCCAATATCAGCCACAAAGCAAGAATACCAAAGTGGTTTAGAAAAATAAGGTGGCACAACAAACCACAAGGGCGGCACAACAAACCACAGGGGCGACACATCAAATTATTATGGCAGTATCATCTGACCACAAGGGCGACACAAGCAACCTCAACGGCAAGAACAAAAACAGTCATGACCAACAAAGCTAACCCCACAGCAGGTAGGAAAGACATCAACAATCCAAAACAACAAACACAATTAATTTTGGCTAGGAGGGATAGACCCATGGTAGGATGTCACTCAGAAGAGAGACCTGAGAAAGACCTTGTAAACCTGTCCAGAAGAGCCGCAACAAACCTCAGTTTCAATGTCAACTTGGAGGAGGTAGATTGCATGCATCAAGTGTGTGTAAGGGGAGGGAGAGACCACTCCTTTATATAGATTGTAGGTAGGTAAGGTAGGGATAACATATTAGTCCACTTGCCATAGCTTTAGGGTTAGGTTAATACTTAACAATAACAAATAATATTTTACCAATTAAAATATCAAGTGGTAAATCAAAATAGACCACAAGTAAGTCAACAAGGTAATAAATCAAATCGAGAAGGTGGGTTTCAAGATCAAGGCGGCCAACTTTCTTTAGGAAGAAGTAGGGTCCAATATAGAAATTCGAACCAACACATAAACATAAATTTAGGAGGGTCATAACTCAAGCAAAGGGTTTCATCAATAAACAATAAGATAAAGTCAAAAGTCAAGTCCTTTAATGGCAGTTGTCCATATGAGTCTCACAATATAACTTATAAGCTTTTATCATCCTAGCATACGTGGAAGGCTAATGACGTGATCATGCCTTTCTTCTTGACTGCTCCTAGGTCATATGGACCATCCCGGGAGAGAAGAAAGTCACACATCATCTTGGCTTGGTACTTAAACCAAGAAACTGGTTGGTCCCAGACCAGGATACCCCATAACACATCTGGGGGCCCTAGAATATATCTAGGGGCTTAACCACCAAGGTACACAACCCAAGATCAATCCAAGTGCTAAGCAAGGATTCCCTGGAACACATCTAGGGGACTTATATCATCAAACTGCTTAGTCCTTGACCAAGAACCCCAGAAATACACTGGGGGCCCAACTAGGGTCTTTTGCCATGGCTCTAATTGCTTGGTCCCAGACCAAGAACCCTAGGAGTGTATTGGGAGCCCTAGATCACAACTAGGGTCTTTGCCATCCTCCCGGAGAATGGCTCTTGCAGCTGCATTAATTTTAACAGAATGCAACAAAGTATGCCAAATGTTGTCCATTTTTTGGTACTATCGCTCCTCCTTGTTTGCTTATATTCACATAATTTTCCCAGAGAGAAATTGATTGGAGGATAGCCATCTATTGGGACAGTGATGTTTACTACATATAGAGCATCTTGAGCTTTGTCACATCGCCAATTCTCGTTTACGTTCCACTGGCTGGAGAGAAAAAATACCAAACCTTTATTCCGATACAACGTTTGGTCATGGAGAGATAGTTACCAACAGGGAATCCAACAATGAAAGAAGCATGCCACAACCATTTGATATCTACAATCTGCTCCAGTTGCTAGCAGGGTTTAATGGATTAATATGCCTTTCACGCAGTGAAGCTAAAAATTCCAACATTTTTTATCTGAAAAGAATTAAAATGGAACAGAAACCTCTTAGAACTTTCTTTCTCAACCACTTGATCATACACTTCCTTCTTCTCTGGTTTATCAGTTTGCGATTCTGTTTTGATACCTTCAATCCTAAGGGGCATTTCAGGAATGGATTGGTAAAGTGGAAGCGCCAAAGACTCCGAGGATTTCAGATGTAAAGACCTGATGTTCTTCCACTTTCTTGGAATCACTGATGCAAGACCGTTGATCACAGCAACAACATTCTCCACAATCTCATTCCTTGTTTGAGAAACCTTGGCCACTTCAATAACACAATAGGTACCCTTCCCAACGTAGAGAAAGGCCTAACTGCTAGCTGACTCAATCTGTCCTGATAGATCTTTCTACCTTGATATAATTGCTGCATCTTTCTCCTTAGAGGCATCCTGTAGAGATTTCTTTAATAATGGCAACTCGGTCTCTTCCTCCAAATCCTGTATTTAAAGAGCAGTTGCAATTGTGTAGAAGCAGTGGTAAAGGACAATAGTTGTAGCTATGGTTACTTGAGGTTCGTCATCTTGTCTTCATTCTTTGTCGAGTGATATCTCAGCAGATCCACGAGCTTGGCCATGTTCTGGCTGTCCTCATGTATTCCCTATTTTAAATTCTTCGAAAACACCTTATCTTCTGGCCATTCCATTACCTTGACACGTTTTCCATTTTACACTTGAATTCATGCTTGGCGCATTTAGCAACTGGATTAAAATGAGCAATCAGTTTGACAACCAGGCGATCAACACTTGGCATTTTGTTTCTCTATGGTTCGACACATGTGCAAAGGAATTCAAACATTTGATTTGGCGCCTCTGCTTTGACACCTGAGATCGGCCTTTGACATCTGTCAGCACATAGCTTCTAAGCTCTGATTAGGGCTTTGGCATCTTATCAACAAATCAACCTGAGGCAATGCTGCTCTGTTTTGTTTTTATGTGCATTGGGACTATATCCCACATTGGCGGTGTAAACATGAAATATGGTGTTTATATACAACACCATTCCGTGACTAACTTGACGCGTAGTGCAAAATATTAGCGCCCCTTATGGGCTCCTCCCTCATGGTTTGGCGCTTGATTTCGGCAGCTGTTGTTGCGACTTGGTGTGGTGGTGTGACCCTCGGATGATTGCGCCCTCGGTCCTATGCTCGGAGGCTAGGGCTCGATCATTTTTTAAGCCCGACATACTTTTAAATGGTAATGAAAAAGCTCACTTGTAACTCGAGGCTTTAAAAATGTGGAATTTCACTTTTAATTCATCACCGAATTTATAATATAAAAAATATTACTTCAAAATTATATAAATAAATTTTAAAATAATAAATATATATATATATATATATATATATATATATATATATATAAAGCTTTGGTGTATAACAAAGGCAAACCTAGCAATCTAAGTACCATTAAAAGACTAGGAATCAAAGACCAAGGAATTGTGGGACGAGACACATGGGAGACCTCGACAAATTTTGATGCAAGCAATGCAGGAGCTTGGCAACAATGACTTGGAGATTCATGGCATTGAGAAAATTGTGCGAAATGACACAAGGATTAGAAACTAGCAAAGCTGGCAAAAGATTGACGAGGGAAGGAATTTGAACTGTCGCAAAAGTGCCAAGAGGCCAAGCGAATTTGACGTAGTGCAAATTGGCATGTGATAACACAAGGTACATGTTATCACGCAGTTTGTATTTCAGGTTATAAGGCTAAAGGATAAGGGTCAAAC
>JASDQU010245191.1:49869-65319 GCA_032191745.1 Picea mariana | reverse complement strand
TCAAGCATGGGGATCTGGGCCCTCCTGGAATAGAAGATGCCCTCAAGCATGCGCCCTACCTCATGAATGCCCCATAACTCCTACAAAGCCAAATAACAAAGAAGGCCTGTAAAAATACTCTCCTCCCCATGAAGATCTCCTTCACATGTGTGTACTCTCTCCAGCTCTGCAATCTCTGCTGCTGCTCAACTCACTGAGGCTGAAAGGAGAACAGCTTGGTGCAACCAGATAATCTAAAAGGTGGCATGTGAAATGGGGTTGGTTCACAACTTTGTACAGAAATACTTTGTCTCACAAGACTTAAAATTTGCTCCATGAATAGGCTTTAAATTAAACAGCCTGGGTTGCTGGATTGGTATGCTGTTATATTGATGTGCACAAAATTAGTTTTGTATGTATATGCATATCGAAAGCCTGTATTTATTTTTTATTCTGTTACAATTTTAGATCAAACTTGTGCAGGGTTATTGTATTTTTACACTTGTTCAGTTGTAGCAACTATAAAAAATGACTTGAACTAGTGGAAGAAATTAGATATTTACATCTTTATAGATATTTTATTTGTCATTGCCCTCATGCTTGTAATCTAACAGGTTTCTCGGGGGAATCAAACAGTACCTTTGCCTGTCTCTTCTGAAGAACAGTACATTTTCAATGATAAATATTTTCCAACTTTCCTGCTCCATTTTTATGAGTTTGGTATCGAGATTTAGAGCTGGACTAAAGGCTGAGATTGGAGTTTTTTTCCCAATGTTTATTCTCCGTGTTCTGGAAAATATTGCTCAACCAAACATTCAGCAGAAGATGATAGTTCTTCATTTTTTGGATAAACTATCTACAGATTCCCAAATTCTGGCTGATATTTTTGTCAATTATGACTGTGATGTTGAATCACCAAATATTTTTGAGAGGTATGCCTGTCACTCTTACATGTCCAGGGTGGTTTTATTTCTTTTCTTGTAATTTCAATAAAGATTATTTTTTCATCAATGTGCAAGGATACAAATTTCATAATAATATTGATAGTGTTAAGATTTTTTTAGATGGGTTGTTTGTTTGGAAACAATTGCATCTTATATTTTCTTAATGTACAAAAAGAAATACAATCATACATTCATGCATCTTCTTATATTTATTTATAGCATTTGATTTTTTGGTGGGATCCTGTGAGGAAATGATAGAATTTAGAATGCCTCAAGCTGCTTCTTACAAATCACAGTACCTTTCATAATTTGCAGGATGGTTAATGGACTTTTAAAAACTGCTCAAGGTGTCCATCCAGGGGCTATCACTACATTGTCTCCAACACAGGATTCTACATTTAAACTAGAAGCTATCAAATGTTTGGTAGGGATATGTAGATCTATGGGAGTTTGGATGAACAAGCAGTTGCGCATTTCAGATTCTTCATTGCCGAGAAATTCTCAAACAGATGATGTGAATGTAGACCCTGGTAATACAATACTTTCGACAAATGGAGTTCGGGAAGATGCCATGAATGGAATGCCATTTCATGCTGAAATTAGTAGAGATATATCAGAAGCTGCCACATTTGAGCAGCGACGTGCCTACAAACTAGAACTTCAGGTGAATAGCTTCAATTTATTAAAACTCTGAATCTTTTCATCCCAAGTCTTTGTAATTTAGTTGTCTTAAATTTGTCCCAAATATTTGTAAAATTGTTACAAATGACGTGAATACTACTTGATGACTGAACAGGAAGGGATTTCACTTTTCAACAGAAAGCCTTCTAAGGGTATCAAATTTCTTATCAATGCAAAAAAGGTTGGGGACTCTCCTGAGGATATAGCAACGTTTTTGAAAAAGACTTCTGGCTTGGATCTAACCATGATTGGAGATTATTTAGGAGAAAGAGAAGATTTTTCTCTTAGGGTCATGCATGCATATGTTGATTCTTTCAGTTTTGAAGGAATGGAATTTGATGAAGCAATTAGGTTGTTTTTACAAGGTTTCAGATTACCTGGAGAGGCACAAAAAATTGACCGGATCATGGAAAAATTTGCTGAATGCTATTCTAAATGCAACCCAAAAGCATTTACAAGTGCAGACACTGCTTATGTGCTTGCTTATTCTGTGATATTGCTCAACACAGATGCACACAATCAGATGGTCAAAAACAAGGTTTGCCATTCTACCTTTATCAATTTTTTGCATTCTGGCTCAATAAAAATTAATTTGCAATCCCATTTGGTGTAGAGCTTTAGTTGATTCCCTCTTCTTTTTACAATACTTGGCATTTCAGATGTCAAAAGCTGATTTTCTGCGAAACAATCGAGGAATAGACAATGGGAAGGATTTACCAGAAGTTTACCTTGGATCCCTATATGATCGTATAGCAAAAAATGAGATCAAGATGAAAGATGATACTTTGACTCTACCGAGTAAACAGCCCACTAATGGAAACATGATTTTAGGTTTAGATAGTATACTTAATCTAGTAATTCGCAAGAGAGGGGAAGAAAAGCCTTTGGAGAAGAGTGATGATCTCATTCGACATATGCAAGAGCAATTTAAAGCAAAGACTGGCAAATCTGAGTAAGTTGTACAAAGATATTTATATTGTGGTAAGTTCTTCTAGATGCAGTGCTTTTCAAGTCACTAAGCCAATCAACTTGAAATCTGCAGGTCAACCTATTATGCTGCAACAGATGTGGAAATTTTGAGATTCATGCTGGAGGCTTGCTGGGCTCCAATGCTGGCAGCATTCAGTGTTACTCTTGGCCAAACTGATGATGAAGTGGTCACGTTCCATTGTCTTGAGGGCTTCCGTTATGCGATCCATGTGACTGCTGTCATGGGTATGCAAACACAACGAGATGCTTTTGTAACGTCTGTGGCGAAGTTCACATCTCTCCACTCTGCTGCTGACATTAAGCAGAAGAATATTGATGCTGTAAAGGTTAGCAAAGCTCATCATTGTCTGAAAATTTCACTTTTGTGAATTGAGCTTCATTTTGTTTTTTTGTGGGTGGGTATGAGAATTTTGTGGAAAGAAGTGCCAATGCACTACTCTCATGCATCATTTACTAGAGTAATGCTCAGATTAAGTTTGCATTTACTGCTGGATGCCTTTTGCAATGCTTACCTGAGTTGGAAATCAGGAAGGCAGCCATAGTCTTGGTCACCTGTTTTTGCCAGTCAGCTCAATAATGTGTCAAAACAAGATATATTCTAAGTTTTACAATATATATATATATATATGTATGTATGTATGTATGTATGTATAAAATTCTCTCCAAAGATAGATCCATACAGTTAAGTTGGCAACTATCAATTTGCCTTCACTTTGAAGAGCAAAATTTACAAAATATACAAAAATTACCATGATAACCCCATGGAGCATAGAATGGTGCTCAGTCCTAAGTACTATCACAGTTGAACATAGAAAGTTATCTATTTTTATGACCTTTTGGCCATACAAGTCTCCAGTACAAAAATTAAGTAAACCATTGCAACGGATGTAGAAACAAAAGATTTGCCTCAAGTGTATTCATCTGGTCTTTGGGTAAGGGTCCTGCTTCATCGGCTGCTAGTTGGTGGCTGTCTTCCATAATGGGCTCCTCTTTAACAATGATTGGTGGATGTCTGTTGTTCACATCATCTACGACCCAACCAGGCATGAGCACCTTCCTCTTGAAGCCCTTGTCATTTTCCATGAATGGCCAACGTCAACTGTCTGACTGCCAGCATTCAGTAGGTATGTTTAATAAGCAAGGAGAGGAGACTTGGGATAAAAGGCTTCACCAATGGTATGTTTAATCAAAATTTGATGGGGAATCCAGAGAGGGCTAGGGTGGGGCGGGAGTCCTAATTAAGCGAAGGCCTCCTTACCCAAGGGAGATGGCCTTTTAGCAACAAAGACTACTCTACTTTTGCTGGAAATTACTCTACTGGCAAGCCAATTTGCCACCCTAGTTAGCTGTTCTCTTCACATGTTCAAACCTGCATGATTCTAAACTCCTCATGGCCTGCTGAATCCAGGATACTTGACTAGCCATCCCAAGACAGGTTTTGATATTCCCATTCACATGATCAATAGCTAATGTGGATTCCCCTTCAAAAAATGATTGTTTTTGAAACCTTGTTTAGTGGATTCTATGATTCACAACATCAGGGATTCCATATCGGCTTGATTGTTGGATGTATCTCCTAAGAATTTGTGAAAGATTGCATTGATATTTCCTTGGCGGTTCCTAAAGCCACCTCCAACGTCCTGGGTTGGCTTTAGAGGTCCCATCAAAGTTGAATTTTATCACCCTGGGGGCTTGAAGCTTGCTAGCAATTGGTTGTGTTGCCCAAGTTCTGTCCTTTAGCAGGGAATATATTCTAAGTTTTACTTAGCAAAACTTCAATGTGTGGAAAATAAAAATAAGAAGTGTAGTGATTAAAGCAATCAATACAGGATTAAAACATGAGATATAATATGGCAAATTATAACACAAGGAAAACAACTTCTTTTACAATTACTATTCACAACTATAAAGCACTAGGTTTATAATTCACTATTATTTAGTTTTTGTCCTCAACAACAAACCTAGATTTTTAGATTAGAAAATTATCAAATCTGAATGATGAAAATTGTTATCCAGATGTTCAAGTCAAAAAGTAAAATGCAAGAGTCAAATCTATACTTCATCTTCAAATAACAGAGTAAGAGACAGTCCAATACTCTGAAAATTTTAGAGAAAACAAACATATATAAATTTAAATTTAAATTAACGTCTCCATGTCCATCAGTGGCCAAAATTGGCTAATGAGACTGCAAAAAGTACAATGACATTAGTGAACATTGGGAGTACTAAAAGCATCTCCTCAAAATAAATCCAAAAATATAAAAACAAGTGTAAACAATGGGAGAGCTGAAAGCATCTCCAAGAAAAGAAGCAGGAAGAGAGCATAAGAAGAAAGGAAGGGTTTCTAACTTATAAGTGAAACAATGAGGCAGAAGCAAGCCCAGAGGAGTAAATATGTGCCCCAAAATGGTTTCCATTGTAGAAGTCTTGAACCAAAAGCGCTGTCACCCAACTTTCCTAGCATCCAAGATTCAGAAAGATTGGTGTTGAGATTCATACTAATCACTTGTTGGGGACTCTGGAGCCGCCATTCTCTCAGACCAACATTGTAATGGATACCTGATGAAGAGGCCTCTTGCAACAGGAACCATCTAGAGCTTGAAAGTAGGAGGTGACAAGTCTAGAGATGGAAATTTGGGAAAGATCATCTCTGAAAGTATTTTTCCATAAATGAAGCTTTTTGCAAAAAGACAATGCATGACATCTTTGATCCTCCTACTAAGCCAAAGTCCTCAAGGAGCCATGTGATTCTCTAAACAAGCAATGTTAGCGTCCACAAATCTCATAATATATAAGGCATTTGAAAATGAGCTAAGGCCTCCTCACACTTGCTTTCTCGCCCCTGCAGGATAGTCTTTTAGCAACAAAGACTGATCCACTTTTGCTGGAAATTGCTTTATTTGCAAGCCAATTTCCTACGCAGTTGGTTTTCCTCCTCACATGCTCAAGCTTGCATGATTTGAAACTCTTTGGGACTTGCTGAATCCAGGATACTTGAGTGGGCATTTCCCAAGACAGATTTTGTTTTTACCCATTCAGATGATCAATAGTTATTTTGGACTCCTCTTCAAAATTGTTTTTTTTGAAACCTTGTTTAATGGATTCTATGACCCATCATCAAGGCCTCCATCTTGGCTTGATCGTTAGTTGTATTTCCGAGGAATTTGTGAAAGATTGCAATGATATTTCCTTGGTGGTCCCTGAAGACACCTTCAACCCTAGCTGGTCATGGGTTGCCTTTAGAGGTGCTATCAAAGTCGAATTTTATCACCTTGGGGGCTCCAAGCTTGCTAGAAATCAATTGTGTTGGCTAAATTCTGTCCTTTAACAGGGATTATATTGTAAGTTTTACCAAGTAGAAATTGGATGTATGCAAATTTTAAATTAGAAGTGCAGTGAATAAAGCAATCAATACAGTGTTATAAATTATAAATCAGACATAGAACATAATATGCCAAATTATAACATGAGGAAAACACATTCTAAACTTCTTTTAAAATTACAATTCACAACAATAAATCACTAGATTTATAATTCACTAATAATTATTTTTTTCCCTCAATGACAAACTTGGATTTTTAGATTGGAACATATTAAATTTAAATGATGAAAATTGTTATTCCACTTGCTTTAGTCAAAAAGTTAAAAGCAACTATCAAATCTTTACTTTGTCTTCAAATATCGGGGTAAAAGACAGTCCAATGCTTAGACGATTTTAGAGAAAGCAAACATATATAAATTAGATTTAAAGCTATGTATTAATGTCCATGAGTAGCCATAATTGGCCAATGCGACTATAAAAAGCACAATGATAAAAGTGAACATTGGGAGTGCTAAAAGCATCTCCTCGAAAAAGAACACAAAAATATGAAAACAAGAGTGAACACAGGGAGAGCTGAAACCATCTCCAAGAAATGAAGCAGGAAGTGAGCATAAGAAGAAATGAAGGGTTTCTAAGATAAGATAAGATAAGATAAGATAATTTTATTAATGTCCAACAAATGACCACAAAAGTAGGTCAATGGGACTAAAACAACAAGTGTGGGTACTGTTGCCGTCCTTATACACACTTGCAAACATGAGCCAAGTCCTGCTCACTTAGTGTGTCCTTGGAGGCACATGCCTAGGTTCAAAGCCCACGCCGTCACTTTGGCTTGAACCTCTTCCGTCTAGGCTTATTCCTAGGGAAGCCAAGGGGGGTAGACCCTAGTTTCTAGATGAGATTTAGAGTTTAAGTTCTAGGAGTTGATTCTAATTAGTTAAGGTTTGGGGGAGCCTAACCTATGATGCAAAAACAACAATTCAAGGTGCAAGATTTTCTATGTCAAGCAAGCCTTTCCCTAGGTCAACTAAGACTAGTACCTAAGGTTGGGCAAGGGGTCAACTAAAGTTAAATGATGTTTCGTTACAATATGATTACAAAGATTACAAAAGAATATTTACTCTTCAAAATTGCTAGATACAAGTTCTTACAATAAAAAATGCTAGATACACAATAGTACAATACAACAAGCTAACTACGTTTGCTTAAATGTGCAGGATATTAAAGAAGATCAAGGCATGTATATTATCAACACAACAAAGCCAAGCATGCCCCAATAGCACTTACTCTATTAGACTGCCTCTCAATGGCAACATCAACGCAATAAATTCTCAAGGACACTTAGAAGATTTAGGAGCTTAAAACATAAGTGTTCCACAATACTTAACACCTTTAGTTATTTTACCCACAGAGCGTTACTTGTATTATGAGATTGAAAGATTGAGTTTGCAAGTATTAAACCACAAGATAAATCAAATTGAACCAAGGTTTATTTGTTGCTTAGTGAGTTAAGGGTTTTAAGATTTGAAAAGATTTTAATTACCCTAGCTAGATGTTTAACCAAAAACCTCCTCCCCCGATTGCCAAATGGCTGCTGGATGCTCAAGAAGTGAGGCAACGAGGCCTACCCTAGCTTCACAGGTCAACCCTGAGAATCAAGTACTCTCGGAAAGGACGCCGCGCGCCGTGATACTGTCCCCGGCCTAGCACCTTCCGTTGCCTTCCTCAGTCCCCGTTTTAGATGGTGGTTTAAGGTACCCTATTAAGTCTGTTAAGTTGATATATCAATTGGTTAGACTTTTAGGTGTATTAGAGGGTGTTTTAATGACTTTTAGTTGCCTTAAATTGGTGATTTTATGCCAAAACCGAAACTTTTTGCAGTTTATAAAGATGTGTTATAAAGCATGAAAATGAAGCACATTAACACACGTAAAGCATGTAAAAGCAAGCTGAATAACGATTTAGTTCATCACCATTTATTAAACCATTAACATGAAAAGCTTGTTGTGAAAGAGTGCTAATGAACAAAGGCAAGAACAACTTGCCAAAGAAAGAATGAAACTCAAGCTTATTACCATTTATCTTATGATTTAAAGCATTAAGAGAGAAAGCATTAAGTGTGAAAGAGAAAGTTTGAAAACTTAGATGTGTGCCTACACTATCAAGATATCCAACAACACATTAACTTAAGTGATGGCAAATGGCCTTAAAGATGAAATAACATGAAAAGGAAAACCACTTATTGTACCATCAATGCATTAAACTTTTAGTGTGTTGGATTAGAGCATGTAAAACAAGATAGATCTTAAGATGGCTTAAAACATGCAAGTAGATTATGCCCCAAGGGCTTAGAGTAAAGATTAATGTGTGAAAGAGATCTAGATCTAGATGATTTTAACCATTAAAGCATGAAGAGATCATTAGCATATCTTTACTGTAGCCTTACGATTTCGGGGGTTTCTCTCCCAAGGTGTAGGCAAATATTAAAATTAGAAATAACTTGGAAAGAGAGAGAAAGACAACAAACAMACCACTCAATGGCACARGGTGGAGGCAAGCCTACCTTTATTGTGCCAAAGGGGTTGAGAGGAAAGCAAGCAACAACAACTATCAACAAGTTGCTCACTAACCCCACGTCCTAGGCTTAGAAGACGATTTGAAATGAAAAACTTAAAGTTAGATCAAACCCTAAGCTCACACATGGGAGGTATGYTGTACCAATTCTCCTCCCAAGCTATGAGCTAACAAAACTAACTAAAAAGTGAAGAAATTATGCACAAAGAGATAGAAAATTGAAGAGGAAGGTTGAGATTTGTTACCCACTTGAAGAGAAGGGTTTGGGAGTGTTGTGTGGATGATTTTGGGTAGCATAACCCCCTCAACCTAATAAGAACCTGCAAAAACCAACAAGCTATGCTTGCTGGAAAAATTACACACAACCAATAAAATGAAGAAAAATTTCTATTTTTAGGGCAGAATTTTTTCTCATAAAAATTTATGATAAAAATAGATTAAGTGACCAATCTATGATGTTAAGCTAGCTGAAATATTATATGGAATGAACAACAAGAAAATAATGAGTAAAGAATGAGAAAGGAGGAGTTTGAGTATGCTTTGAGGGAGGACTCTTCCTTGAGGCAATCCCAGCAAAACCCTGGAAGCAAACTTGCAAAACTTGACAAGATATGATGTATACAAAAAGATAATATGGCTGAATATGCTAGCAAAATAAAATACTTGCACCCTATTAGCAAACCCACATATATAGATCAACAATAATACTAGTTGTTAGATCTACCCAAGTGAAACACTTTACCCAAGAATCTACTCTATGCAACCATGATGCCAAATTCACAATATTACCTCATGTGTAAGCAAGAAACAAGAATACTCGTTGGTCTTCCAATATCTTCCAAAGTTTCTCTTTATTACTCAACAATAGATCTTGGAGAAATACTTGCTCCAAAACCCCAAAGAGCCAAAGAATGGATGAAAGATGGACAAGAAAGAGAGAGAGAGTGGTGAAAATCAAGTAGCATAACAATAGCTCAAGATATGGTGAGGAGGGAGTGAAGAAAGGGATTTATTTATACTTGGAGAGGCAAACCTACTTCTCTTGGATCAATGGCAAGTGTCCACCACCAAGCACAAGATGAGATCCCTAGAGGGGGGGGCGCACTATCTAGGGTTTTGGCTAGGAATGGAGTGGAATAATTGAGAGAAGGGGAGTGGGGCTAGGTTAAAAGGTGACGTGGAGGGTAAGGGAAGGCGTACCACATGGGAGAGGGGTCTACCACCCCTTGCAAACTTAAGTTAGAACGTTTCACCAACAAGGGGGCTGTAACTTCTTTAGGGGGTGTGAGGGTTGAAGTGGGTAAGTGGGTGAAGGGTTATTAAAAGGTTGGAAAAGGATGGGTTGGGTAGGTTTAGGTTAGGAAACATCTCTCTTGTCTTTTTCCATCTTTACATCACCCTTTTAACTCATTATTACAAAAATTACATTTTTGCTATGTCATGACCTAGCAATTAAAATTGCTGTTTTTGACTGGCTGAGACTCCTGGTGGACAAACACATAACAAAAGTTGTTCGACTGAGTTGAAACTTGGTCCAAGGGTGTAGGGGGTCTCGTTCCATTTCTTTTGAGCACAAATACCCCTATCAAAAGTCCAAGGACCTAGTTTTTACAATTTTTGCTAAAAAATAATTAATTAATTAAATAATTAAACCTCCAAACTTAGGGAAATTTAATTAAAAATTAATTAATTAAAAAAAACTAATCTAGACTCAATGGAATTCCGCGAGACTTTCTAAGATGTCTTACATGGTCATTTACATCATCCCTAAACAATAGTTACCAGAGGATAAGTCCATTAGAACGCCCTTCACCACTTTGGAGGAATTATTGCAAGTGTGAGGAAAAAACTCAAGGGAAATCAATAAGGCTGAAAAGCCCAATTGATAACCTGAGGATAAAAAACCCTCGGTGAAAGGAACTCTCCCAATGAATCCATCCCAAGGTAATTGACCTAACTATAACCAATGCAGACCTATTACATTATTAACCCATGCAGGGGTGCGGAAATTCCTTTTACAAAAAGAAGTCCTGGGGCCAAAAATGCCCTGTAGAACCAAATAATCTTCGACAAATGAGCATTTGATGATGCATCTCTTCATGGCACATGGAGTTGACCCCCTAGTTGGATAGGTGGTCAACAGGTACAATGTGGGAGTGCAAAAGCATCTCTTAGATAATGTTGAGAACAACAAAAAGAAAGAAAGAAAACCCTTGATCTAATAACTGCCAAGGAAAAAGTGTATATAATAGTAACATATGTGCGGTGATACAAAGTGGTAGTATCCATGGTAGGATTTGGACAATTCGAAACTGGTCGAGAGAGAAAAGATCTGAAGCTAGTGAGGTCAATGTCTCCTGGATATAATGACTGATGGTGAGAGGGGCGACGAGGGTCGTGCTGGCTCACTGTCGGAGTCCTAGAGTACCATAGGGGGATCCAATTGTATGATCCAGGGGGGGATGTAGGAGTGGGGAAATATGTGCCCCAATAAGAGAAATGATGAGGTAGAAGAAAGCCTATAGGAGTAAATATGTGCCCCAATAAGGGTGCTATGGTAGAAATATTGAACGGAAAATGCTGTTACCCAACAACTTTTCTAGCGTCCAAGGTTGAGAAAAAGTTGTTGATGAATTGTACTAGCCATTGGTTGGGGACTCTAAAGCCTCCATTTTGTCTGATTGACCTTGTAGTGGAGACTTGGCCAAGAGGCCTCTTGCAATAAGAACCATCCAGAGGTTGGAAGTAGGAGGTGATGAGTCTTGATATGGAAATTTGGGAAAATTTGTCTCTAAAAGTATTTTATTGTAAATGAAGCCTCTTGCAAAGGAACAAGGTATGGCCTGTTTGATCCTCATACTACACCAAAGCTCTCAAAGAGCCATGTGATTATCTAAACAAGCAATAGTATTGTCCACGGATCCCATAATAGACAAGGCATCCCTCAGAAGGTGATGTATTTGTGTACAAAGTTTACAAGTGAGATGCTCCCTTAGAAGGTGAAGTTTTGTCTTCATATATGGTTATGGGGGGGAATCTCGATGTTGAGCTAGAGGAGTTGCAAAGTGTAAAGTCATAAGGTAGCTACAATTTGATATATTCTATAGTGTGGTTGAGGTTGTCTTGAAGATGCACGTATGGGTGGAAGTAACGGTGAAGCTTTAGAGTTAAGGGATGCTTTGGTTCGATCAAAGGGGATTTTAGGTTCACTTTGTAGATCTTTGTTCTAACATCTCTATTTATGTCTCTCTCACTAATGTAATGTGTATTGCTTGAGAACTCCAAGGGAGGGGGCTTTTTGATAATCTGGATCTGTTTGTTGTGGAAGAGAAGAAGCTTTGATATACCAAGTTACCAACTAGTCTCAACGGCTTGAATAGTAAGTTGCCAGCATGATTGAAGAGCTAAATAATTACAAGTGGTGAATGCTTCCACACTACATCCTCTAAAATCTAGGGTCAGAGTTTGTATGCAAGAGGTATCTTCAGAGCAAAAAGAATATAAATGTTTATCTTATCTATTCTGTTGAGTTTTGGGTACCTTGGAAAGTGGTCCCCTTGTGTTTGTGAGTCTCTAAACACAAAAGGGAGACTATTACCCTTAATACTTTACTTTATGCTCTAATTTCACTTTTGACTTAGGAGATTTAAGTCAAAAGTGAAATATGTCACTTAAGTCATAAAGTGACAATTAATTCATTTATGGGTGAATTAATAGACATAAAGAAAACTACGAAAACTTGAGAAAGTGGGTTTTCTAAGTGAGATTTTTAAGATTAAATCTCACCCATTGATTAGACTTGGCTAGATTGAATCTAGGCCATTGGTCTTTTAGGTTTGGCCAAAGAGAGGCTAAAGGAGGAAAAGGGTAAGGATGAGGCTTATCGTTCACTTGCTCAGTTGAGAAATTTGGGTGAGGAGAAAAAGGAGTGAAGAGAAGAGAGAGTGAGGGTTTGGAGGCTTGGGCATATTCTTGAGGAGAGGAGGCCGCACAAGACTTGGAGGAAGCTCTAGCTTGGAGGAGGCACACTTGTGAGTGACAAGGGCGCAAGATCTAGAAGAGTTACACCTTGGAGCGCAAGCATTCATGGAGGGTGCAAGGCTAAGAGAGGGTGCACACTAGGAGGGTGCACATCAAGCTTAGTAGGGGCACACTAGAGTGTGGGAGCCTTGAGTTGGAGGGTGGCTTGTTGGAGTGGGGGTGCAACCCAAGCACAAAGGGGTTGCTCATATCTTCAAGCAAGCAAGGAACTTCAAGAGGGTGCAACACATCATCTAGCAGGCACATATGAGAGAGAAGGCACACAAGCTCAAAAGGGGCGCCAACTTCAAGGGAATTCTTAGCTTAGCTTGTGAGGAGCTAGCCTATTGTAACAGGTTCCTTTGTTTCTTTTTCTCATTATAGATTTTGCTTGACATCACCATATATATATATATATATATCTTACTGGTTTTACCCATGGCGGTTTTTCCAGGGTCATGTTGACCAAAAACATGATGTGTTCTTTTGTCATGCATGCTTAGTTTTATATCAGGATTAGGAGCTTGCAAAGATCCTAAAGGAGTGTTATTTGTTTTAAGGTATTTGCATTGCTAACATTAGTTACGAAAACACTTGCAAGGGGGAGGGCACCTTAAAAGAGCACCTAATCATCAATTAGAGGGAAGGATTTTGGGCAGAAATTTCAGACCTGCTTTTTGTCCTAAAACAGCAGCAAGGACAGCTTTGATTACTCAAACTTAGAGCCCGACAAGAGGTAAAAAACAGACCTGTTGGGCAGCCTTCTAGTTCCTCAAAAATCTACATATTTATGTTGAACTTCCCAAATTTTTCTCTCCCTTTTGTTTGAAATTCTTTCTTGGAAGATTATTGATGATTTCTTCATTGGTAAATTGGACCTCCTCCTTGCTTGTTGATTTACTGATGCCCCAAATGCTGATTACAGTGCTTAGTCAATTTCCTCCATTGCTATTTTATTTGTTGGTAAACTTGAATTCATCTTCAATTTGCGAAACCATTATGACCAAAACCTCTATTGCTCAAACTTAGCCAATTCTTGAATCGGTGTTTTCCCAAATGGTGTCTGGGATTTACTTTTGAAATGAAGAACCCTGATGATGAAAACCTCGATTGTGCCACACTTGGCCAATTTTTGAATTAGCGTTTTAGCGATTCTTAAACTTGGGTTCACCCCCAGCAACTGAAATGGCGAATGCTACAATTTACAATCTTCCAATCTTTAAGTTGATTTTGAGCCGTGCAACTGAAATGGCAATGCACGAAATCTTGACATTTTGACACTTAGTTGTCTGGTGAACTTCGGTTAACCTTTAGAATCTGAAACCTTGACAACCAATTTATTGATTGTTTGGTATTTATTGGATATTTCCAACTGTTAAATTCTTGATTAGTAACTCAGTGTTTCTCGACATAATTGATTCATCAATTGTGGATATGCCAATCGGCTTGATATTTAGTTAAATTTTGCCTAGTCACCAAACATTTCTTTGTGGGGATCAAATGAATGACCACCTTTAGAAAATGTAGTGAACACTTTAATGAATGATTCTTCTAGTAGGAAAATGTCAACAAGGCACTTATAGCAAGAGTCTTCTGCGACAGTAACAACAAAATTTTATTTGACAAATAACGAAATCCTTCTGACAACACCGCTTCCTTCCCACAATAACAAAATCCTTCCGATGAATCTGAACAACTTTATTTTTGTATGCAACTTTTCTTCAACATAGATTTGCTTTAACTGCTTTGTTTCATGAAACTTGAGTGCATCCTCAGGGCACAGAGATTAACTTGAAGCTTTGATACCACTTTGTAACGTTCTACTTGTTATCCTTACTTGGAGACAAGGTGCAGAGATAATATTCTTCGTTCACAATCTTAATTATAGTAATGGAATTAAATTCTGTTGAGATTTGGGTACCTTGGAAAGTGGTTCCCTTGTGTTTGTGAGCCTCTAAACACAAGTGGGAAATACTTTGTACTATGTACCATGTACTTTATGTCTAATTTCGCTTTGACTTGGGAAATTTAAGTCAAAAGTGAAATTTGGTCATTTTAGCCTAAAATGACTATTAATTCACTTTGTGGGTGAATTGAGGGACATAAAGAGAAACTATGGAAACTTGAGTAAAGTGGGTTTTGAGTTTAGATTCTTTTGGAGAGATCTCAACCCTTGATTAKAGATGGGATGAGATGATCTCATCCACCCATCTTTTAGGTTTCGTTATGTTTCCTTAAGAGGGGTGTATTGGGCAAGGAGAGGCTCATTCTCACTTGCATGTTCACCAAAGGAGCTTGGAGAAGGGCAAGGAGATGGGAATGGAAGCATTGGGAGAAGAGAGCTTGGGYGCCTCCTTTCATGGAGGGCTCATGAAGGCTTAGGGCCCAGTTTATTTGTGGTGATCACACTTGCTTGAAGGAGGGCACACCATAGGAGGGGGCGCACAGCTAGCAGGGAGCAATTTTACTTGGAGGAAGTCAGATCTGATTGTTTCAGTGGAGAGGCAACACACAAGAGCACATTGTGGTGCAAGGGTTTCTTCTTCAGAGCATCCAGGTTCAAGGGCGCTTCACTTCAGTGGATAGAGAAACAAAGGGAGAGGGCGCACTAAGCTTGGGCGCATATCTCATTGGATCCTTTGGCAAGGTTCGAGAGGAACTTGCTTTGTATACGTTTTCCATCATATTGTATTTGTTGTTGTATCTCATGCTTTAGATACCACTTATATACACTTTCATTCCAAACTGGTTTTCCCCAGGGGGGGTTTTTATCCAGGGTCATGTTTACCAAAAATACTTGTGTTCATTTCATGCATGCTTAGAATTTAGATCAACTTGTTATAGTTGTAAAGATCATGAGGAGTGTTATATGTTTTGAGTATATTGCATGTGCTAACATTGGGGTATGAAAATGTTGTTTTTTTTCATATGAGATATGAT
>JASDQU010245191.1:26892-39286 GCA_032191745.1 Picea mariana | reverse complement strand
CACAAATATGGCATCTGACATTGACTGATGCCATTTTTTACAACTTTATTGACTCTTACATTAAAAATGTCTGTTTTACGAGAAATTTTTTATTTGACTAAAATATTAAAAAAAACCTATGGGGACCTAGCACAATTTCCATATGACTCAATGACATGAATTGGCATGAATTTATATACATTTAGACATTAGACATTGGTTATACCATGCCAAGGCCTAACCACCAACACATACTCCAGCTTTGGAGTCAATTTTGAGTGAAAAAACTTAGAAATTATTAATCGCCTGAGAAGACATGCAAGAAATAATTAACAATTGAAAACAAACACTCTGTAGTACATGCTCGTGCCCAGGTCTTAGGTGGCCAATAGTCTTTTACAACTTTCATGCTCAAGTCATTTATTACAATGCCTCGGAGGGATGGAAATGCGGAAAAAGGTGGTTTGATAGACCTGCTGAATTTGTGAACACTGATTTATGAGCATCTGACTGCTCAGTCTGGGCTCATCTTCAAATCCAGGTAGTACAACTCGGTGGATAACATGAATAATATAAGAGAATAAGAGAGAAATAAAAGAAGAATTTAGGGTTTTGAGTGATGTTCTACCTGCTAAAAACACTAAACCCTCTCACCCACAACTGAACTCTTCTACAGGCACCTGCAACACAAAAGGATTACTTACATCTGCGAAGTTTTCCCATTGAAAGGTGTTCCGCATTCCAAAATTGCTATTCTACTCTCCAAACTTGTTGTTCTCCAAGCATGAATGGTGAAAGTGAAAAATGAGGTGAGCCAGGGTTTCAAATGCATGTCTAGTGAGTTAGAGAACTAAAAAATAAAGAAATAGGGAAGCCTAAGGTTCCCTAAGCACCCATTGGCTGTGGGAAGGCCATGTTGTCCCTCCCAGCTCCTTTCCGTCCTAATTTCCCCGTCCATTTTTCCTTTTTTTTTGCAATTTCGAATTCTTGGTTCTGGATCTGTTTCATGCAGCAGGAAACAGATCACGTTGAAGTTTTCGTTGCTGGGAATGGATCCAACTGTAGGAAACGTATTTGGAAGAACGAGCTTGCCAAATTCTACATAATCCTGTTTGGATCACTGAATCCCTGGATCCAATCCATACCAGATCTCGGAATGTCACTCTAAGGTGACAAACACCGTTACTTTATCAAACCAAAACATTAATATTTTCGCATGGCCAATACCATATACTAGAGATGCCAAAATGCGGTATTTGTAGAGCTGCCAAGATGGAAGACAAGTAATCAAGAGTGGGACGCTTTGGGAGGTTTTGGGGAAGTCTAGAAACACGGGTTTGTTGGACGTAGAATCGAAATCTCTGTTAGCTTGGTGAAAGTTTGTAGAAACTAAGGGACAACAAGTCTGCGGTTGTGGGCACGTCTGAGGTGCACYGCAGGAGGTTACAACAAAAAGTCTTGGTGTGACGAATCTGTGTATGAGTATTTTGTTGAGGTGAGGTGAGTCATGTGACTCTGCCGAAGTTGTAAATCGAGCTGGTAGTGCTCATATTTTAAYTGTTTCGCAATAATAAAGACTTAGTTGGGTGTTAGGCACGGTTTTTGCTGCCCGCACTATTTCTGTGTATGTCTTCGTTTGTTCCGCAATTGTTCTCTTGGTTTCTCATGTTCCACAAGAGTTGCATTAGAGTAGGAGTGTGACTCGCTGGTAGCCTAGAACGGAGTATGGGTATGCTCTAGGTGAAGAGGCGTAGTCCAGACGAAGTAGTCTTGGTGTGCTAAGCAACCAAGTAAGAACCATTGCGGTGCTGCAGACCCTTAGGACGTGAATGATCGCAAGATCTAAACAGGCGACCCGCGGGATCATGACACATAGTATGATGCTAATATTAAGTAATACTATTCTAATATTACATAATAATGTTTTAATTTTGACTTACAAGGAATGATTTTATCATTCTTTTTAATTTCTAGGGTTGGCTGTTGCCATTTAGTTGATTCGTTTGTTTAGCCTTTATTTTAGATATTAAGATTTGCTTTATTGAATTAATGATAGTTTGACGTTAGAATAATTTTAATTTAATACTAAAGAATACTAGTTAATTTTTCTAATCTAATACAACTTTTCTTTCCTAACCTGTGCGCTTTCTTTGAACCTATTCCCTCCTATACTTCTCCTTATATACCTACCCTTTTTAGCCTTCAACTATTTAATATATGTATGATCTTTTTGGATAAATACAATGTAGGAAGTTTCAAAACTTCCTGCAAAGTATTTATCCAAAAAGCTCATACATTATGACTAACTGTGGAGATCTACACACTCGGATATTTAATATATCCTGTTGGCTCGGGGTTTCAGACCCATGGTTCGAAAGGCTTTACCAACAAATACCCCATAGGCACCATCACATTCAATCTTCAAGCACTGAAGAAAGTCTCACCTGAGACGCCATGATAATTACAGAGACCATAGGTTTCGTGCAACTCATAAAGGAACATTATAGACATGAAACATCTCATTTAGGTCCATGCATTCACTTCACATTCATTCATAACATTCATATAAGTGTTGTGCAAAATACTAAGTAATAGACATACATTCAAACTAGAATATACACGATATAGAGACCAAATGTGCTTTAGGCTTTCTTTATTACTCTTAACATCATTTAGATACAATTACTACAGAGGTCGAAGCCTGTGTAGAGCGCATTCAAAATAAAACCAAAGAACAACAAAGTGCTCAGATATCGATCCACTTTCTCTCTCATATTCCAATAATATCTCTGAACATAACAAGAACTAAGACAATTCATATTTGGAGCTCTATCTCATCTACAAATAGCTTAACAATAATCAACTCTCAATGAACAAAAACCCAACCCTCACATATCCGCATGCATCCCCCCTATCTCCCACAGAGCGTGGCAATCATAACAACCTTGCCAGCTCACCCACAACCTCGACCACGACAAGTTGGGTTGTTTAAAAAATGGTTACAATCATTGAAGATCTTCGAAGATTCAACACGCATGTGATCTCTTCAAGTCTTTGCGCAGTACATAACATGTTGGCGTGCGTAGTAGATCCCTGGTTGGTGCAGGCGCTATTAAATTTTCATCAACCTAATACTCAACAATTTATTTCCTAGCAAATGCCTTGCTTTATTAAACTTATTAAGCAGATTTACTGAATAAAAAACACAATTAAGTTTTAACGATTTATAGAAATAAATCAGTGGAAGCAAAATAGGAAACCAAACACATTTGCACACATAATTTTTGGGTAAATACCCCTGGAAAAACCCCCAAGGGAAAACCAGTACTGTTATGATTTTATTATTATACAATTTGGGCTGCCCTCCTAGGATAATGGCCTACTCGAGGAAAAATACAAAACAACAAGACTAACCTATCACACCTCAAGATTTTTCCTTTGATCTTGTTGGCCACTACTTCTTTGCTTCCCTTTGCTCCCTTCCTCGGACCCTGCCCACTCACACTTGGATGAAAGTCCGTCTCCACCCAATACAATGAGATCTCACTATCTCACTCGATGTATGTCTCCTCCTCTCACCTTAGCTGCCTTTTATAATGTTGAGTTTACCCTAAATCCAAATTCCTAGATCTCCAAAGTGATCAATGGCTCAGATTAGATCTCACCAACACTTTATATCAATGGCTCAGATTTAATTTAATTCACTAATGCCAAAAACTTAGGCATTTAATTAAAATTAAACTCACATTAATTATAAAAAGGAATTCACTTTAATAATTACTTTATTAAAGTAAATTTTGTAAGTCTTGAGAGGTATTAATGATGAATTCCACATGTTAGACACAAAACTAATGTGGAAGTACCTGTCCGATTGTATAAATATCAACACTCCCTCTTAGCGAGGAAGGTACTTCTTGAAGAGCCACGTGGAACTGGCTCCCCCTCTAACCCTGATGCATTGTCACACACATCATCCTATACTAAGGCATCCTGTTGCTCTTGCTGAATTGCCGCCTCCTCAATGACGTAACATATCAGTGCCCTGAAGTTTGGAAACTTCCTCGAAGGCCCGGTCTCCCTCAATGTGCTCCTAGGAGCCTTAACTTGCTCCCGAGCATCCATCAATGTCACCTCATACCAACTAGGTTTCCTGACAGAATTGGAAGGGGCTAACTCCCTCTTCCTATTTGAAGGTTGCCTCCCCACATTGTAAGTCTGTGAACTCTACTCACCCTTCAGAGCCTCTTGCTCCTCGTCCTTTGTCACTGACATCGATCCATGATCCAAGATCTCCTTGGATCCACCTACAGGCTTGCCTTGCAACCTTTATACCTTGCCCTCTCTAAGACCAATGCTCTCTATTGTGTCAAGGCTAACTCCCTCTAAATGTATGATTACTTGTACGTTCTAGAACAAGAATGCAAACCCCTTGTCCTCCATAGCTGAGACTGAGAGAAAATTCATCTTCAGCTCTGAGACATACAACATATTTTCCACCTCCAAAGAACCTCCTGACTCCAGCTGGAACCTAACTGTCCCAACTCCCTCTACACCACACTTGGCATTGATGCCAAGCTCCACATGCAGATCCGAGTCCGTCTCTGACCAACTGGTGAACAACTCATGTGTACCTGTCGTGTGACGAGATGCCCCACTATCCACGAACCAGACACTACTGGAAACTGTGCCAGAAAGATAAGAGACTAACAAGAAATCCGTCTCGAACTTATCAACAAATTCCTTGACTTGAGTTTCTATAGATGCTGCTACCTGTTGAGACTTACTCTTCCCTTTCTTTTGTTCATGACACTGTGAAGCATAATGACCACTCTTGTGGCACGCAAAGCATTTCACTTTGCCTAGATCCTTCTTCTTTCCAGCCTGTGGATTTGACTCTCCACTTGTATTCCCCTTTCTCTTCCTTGCCTAACTTGCAAGAGCCAGATGCTCATCATCACTAACCTATTGGCTTGCTAGAGATTCCTCCCGAATCTCCTCCTGGATGAAACCATCCCATAGCTTGTCAAACTTGGGAAGTATCTCCTGTGCCATCATGCCTTTGATGAATGGGCCCATGGCTTAGAGAAACAATTCAGGGCTATCCTCACCAACTATGCATCTGTCACGACTTCCCCAACAATTGCTAACTGATCACGTACTTGAGTGATCTTGGTGAGATAACTGGTCATTGTATCTTATCTGGTCACCTTGGTGTCTTTAAGCCTTTCCCTCAACACCAAATTCTTGTTTGCATTACTCCTTTGGAAAAGATTCGTCAGAGCTACAAACATCTCCTTGGCTGACTTCTTCTCAGATAGGTGAGGAATCAAATGATCCTTCACTGCATCTAAGATGATCCTCCTAGATTTCATGTCTTTCAACTCATGGGCGACCAAGTCCTTTGGATCCGTCGGTGTGGTCACGATTGTGTTAGCAAAATCCCACAACCCATTCTCCATGACACCCAATATGACCCTCGCCTTCGAAGGTATGAAGTACGATGCACCCTCTAGCCTGTCGTCAAACCGGTTGCAACCATCTCTAAATCAAAAGTTTTAATGGGAAATACAAACTGCTGAAAAATGTGCCTTGTCCTTCAGGAACGGTAAACTAAAGAGTTCTTTGCTTAGTCCTTCAAGCACCAAACTGATATGATCTCCTCTGGTTACCCGGATCCTTGCTCGGAACTTTGTTGCTTGGACCTACTACCCATGCCCTCTACGTTCTACCCGAGTATCCTGTGACTGCTTGGTGGTTTCCCTCTACCTTGACGACTGCTTCCTGAGGTGGTTGTTGAGGTGGTTGCCGCGGTCGTCCGCAACTCCTCTCCACTTGCTGCTGCCCTGCACTGCGGCGACTATTGAGGCGGTTGCTGCGACAGTTCGTTGCTCCTCCTCTCCACCTACGGTTGCTTCGTGGTTGTGGCCTACCCCCCTTTTTTTCTGCAGCCCGTACCTCCACCATTGTCGACGATCTCTTAGCCTGCGACCTTCTGCAACACCTGCTCCCCCATCTTTAGCACCTGCGGCCCGATCCAACACGTTGATGCTCCTCTGCATCTCCTGCCCATTGCTCCTTGCCTGCTGCTTCGCATGGCCGTACGACTGCTTTGCGGTCCGTACGACTGTATGATTGCTGCAAGGTTCCCTTTTTTAATTTTTATATTTTCTTTTCTTGCAACCTCCAAAAAATAAAAATTTCCACTACTACAAAATTACGATCTGTGCAACTTGGCTTCCTTTTCAGAGTCTCGGCTTTGATACCATGTTAAATTTTCATCAACCAAGCACCCAACAATTTATTTCCTAGCAAATGCCTTTCTTTAATAAACTTATTAAGTAGATTTACTGAATAAAAAACATGGCTGAGTTTTAACGATTTACGTAAATAAATCAATAGAAGCAAAATAGGAAACCAAACACATTTGCACACGTAATTTATGGGTAAATACCACTGGAAAAACCCCTAAGGGAAAATCGGTACTGTGATGATTTTATTATTATAAAATCTGGGCTCTCATCTTGGGATAATGGCCCACCCGAGGAAAAATACAAAACAACAAGACTAGACTGTCACACCTCAAGATCTGTCCTTCGATCTTGCTGGCCACTACTCCTTTGCTGTCCCTTGCTCAGACCCTGCTCACTCACACTTGGATGAGAGTCCTCCACTCAATACAATGAGATCTCACTATCTCGCTCTGTGCGTCTCCTCCTCTCACCTTAGCTGCCTTTTATAATGTTGAGTTTACCCTAAATCCACAACCCTAGATCTCCAAAGAGATCAATGGCTGAGATTATATCTCACCAACACTTTAGATCAATGGCTAGGATTTAATTTAATTCACTAATGCCAAAAACTTAGGCATTTAATTAAATTAAACTCACATTAATTATAAAAAGGCATTCACTTTAATAATTACTTTATTAAAGTGAATTTCCAAAGTCTTGAGCGGTATTAATGACAACTTCCACATTTTAGACACAAAACCAATGTGGATGTACCTATCTGATGCTACAAACGTCAACAGGCGTTACATCTTGGCGTCGCATGGTTGAAACTTGAAACTCTTGGGCACTTGCGTAGTGTTGACTTATGGCACGTGAGCAGTCTTTGAAAAATCTTAGGGTGCCAACATATCTTGATCTAATTTAATATTTCTCTTCCAAGATGTGTGTTTCTTTTGAACCTATAACCACTTGACCTTTTTATCACCCTAGACCTTATTGCTTAAACCAATAAACCTTTTAATCTAATTTTAAGCCAACTTAACATTTAATTTCTCTAAGAATTTATATCTCTTTATTTTTACCATATCCACACACACTCGTTACTCTTTCCTCTCTGATGATGGGTGATGTGTTACACCCAAATTATCAGAACCTATCATACAGATACTTTACCATATAAGTTCTTTGGCCCCTTGTTTGTCAATATAGCTGTCAGAATCAATGCTGTATATGCCGTGTCGGGGAAAGTGTTGGCGAGGGTTCAGAATGTAATTTCTCGACGACATCAATGGAAAATGTCAGTATATGTCGGAAAATGTCGCAAGACCTCAAAAAAATATAAAAACACTCATTTTTTTTAATTCTTTAAACTTGTAAAGCAACAACAACATCAAATAAACACTTTTCTACATAAATATGAAAATACAACCAATAAATAAGATGCATAAGATGTCAAGTGGTCACATATCGTTACTAAACTGAAAATTCTGAAACATGTTCCTGATAGGATGATAGTAGATACAAAATCACATCAAATGATCAAAATAAATATATCTCATGAGATGAATCATCATGAGGCATATAGATACTAAATAGTACATGATAAAATAAAAATGATAGATCATAAGAATCCAAAATTCAAATCATTGATTCCCTCTCTGTCATGTTGTTGCTTCTCTAGCCCTTTTACGGGTAAAGGGCACCAAGTTTCCTTTGGAAACAGTAGGTGGTCGTGGAGGTACTCTAGATGAGCTTGGAGTGGAAGCTCTAGCTGCTCCAGATGCTACATTTGAGGTGGTAAGCGATGGGGATGAGGTGGAAAGAAAAGTGTGTTGCCTCCCAGTCCCAACAGATCCAAGTCCAACTCTAGGTATAGCTCTCCGTGGAGGTGGTGGTGGCATTGGATCCACTGGAAGTCCAATCTCCTCCTCAGCCTCTGTATCCATTGGAAGAGGAACATCGTCGTCCTCCTCCTCCTCCTCCTCTGTTGCCCCCTCCTCCCTCAAATCATCTGGATGCTCCTCCAACCACTCGGGGGCCTCCTCCATCTCAGGCTCCTGAATCTCCACCCTCCACTGACTGGTGGTGTAAATGTTATCCAATGAAATCACACCTCTCTAGCTCTCTCACACTTCACAAATGAAATAATGACCCAAAAAAGGCACTCACGGCCTCTAAAACCCCACTCGCGTGCACTCTACCCACAAAAAACCTCAGCAGGCCGACACATTGGCAAAATGTCGGGACACAATGAAAGTGTCATGACACTTTCAAAGTTTCGGATATGTTGCGAAATTTTCGGGGGAAAGTTTTGGCCAGGGGAAAATGTCGGCGACATATCCGACATATCCGATATTTCGGCGATATATTCAATAGTGGTCAGAATTCAGTTTTCTAAAAAAAATAGAGCTATCTGGCCATTGTTAACATTGTAGTAACATGGCTCACCAAGTCAATCCAGGACTCAGCGAGTCTGCCTGACCCGTGGCTGAAATGGGTCGGTCTGCTCAGAACCGGCAGGTCTAACATGGGCCTGGATTGACTCACCCTCACTTCGAAAAACTTGGCGAGTTTTTGAGTAACTTGCCAAGTCTTTGAAAATTTTTCGAGTTCTAAAAAGATGACTTTTTCTCAGATTTTAACCATTCTTATCCATTTTGCATGGAGATTTCTGAGAATAGTGAGAAGCTTTTAAGACTAGCGTTTTGAACTTGAAGCACAGCAGCTAGGGTTTTCAACATCTGCACACCAGCTAGGGTTTTGACACACTTCAAGGGTTTTGGACTGGCATCTAGGACATTTGATTATTTGACATTCATGAATCATGATCCATAGTCCATAGTGATTTTGCATCTTGATGGATGAATAATGATAATAGATGTGTATTATGATGGTTGAGCTTGATCATGAATTGTGAATCATGATATACTTGGTTATGTTTCAATATGTTATTTTTGCATTTTATACAGTGCATTTGCATTACAATCAGTGTAATCTCTCATGTATAATCTAAAAAACATTATTTTCCTTGAAAATGTATGTTTCTTGTATTTTTCATGATGCTGTCTTTGCACCGGGTTGACTGATGAGTATTTGGCGACTCCCGAGTCAAGTTTGACTCTGGCCAAAACGAGTCTTGTCCTGAGTCAAGTCTGGTACTGAGGTTTATATTCCTGCTCTTCCATTTTAGTGTTGATTTACTATTTCAACAGCTTTCGTATATTTTATTTTGCAGGCCATTATCACTATTGCTGATGAAGATGGTAACTACTTACAAGAAGCTTGGGAGCACATTTTAATGTGTCTTTCACGTTTTGAGCATTTGCACCTATTGGGAGAGGGGGCTCCTCCAGATGCTACCTTCTTTACAGTGCCTCATAATGAATCAGAGAAAGTAAAACAACCAATGTCACCGGTTGTTAATGCGCTCAAGAGAAAGGGACCTGTACAACTTCAACAGGCCGCCGCAGCAGCTCGACGGGGTTCATATGACAGTGTTGGTGTTGGGGGGTATGCTTCAGGATTAGTAACTACAGAGCAGATGCACAATTTGGTTTCGAACTTGAACATTCTTGAACAGATTGGAAATTTTGAGATCAATCATGTATTCACACATAGCCAAAGGTTAAACAGTGAGGCAATAGTTGATTTTGTAAAGGCCCTCTGCAAGGTCTCCATGGAAGAACTGCGATCTCCAACTGACCCACGAGTTTTCAGCCTAACCAAGATTGTAGAAATTGCGTGAGGATGTATTTCTTATACAGAGTTTCTTTTCTATATTTACAAAAGTTACAATCATAAAGGTTGCTTTCTGTGGTAGAGGTTCAAATGCAGTGGCTGATGATGGTTAGATATGTGTTTTCCCTATGCAGGCATTATAATATGAACCGGATCAGGCTGGTTTGGTCTCCCATCTGGCACGTGCTTTCCAGTTTTTTTGTCACTGTTGGATGCTCAGAGAACCTCTCTGTTGCTATTTTTGTCATGGATTCACTGCGACAACTAGCCATGAAGTTTCTAGAACGTGAGGAGCTGGCAAATTATAACTTTCAGAATGAATTCATGAAACCATTCGTAATTGTGATGCAAAAGAGCATCTCTGTAGAAATCAGGGAACTAGTCATTCGATGTGTTTCACAAATGGTTTTGGCTCGTGTCAACAATGTCAAGTCAGGCTGGAAAAGCATGTTTATGGTATGTTTAAATTGCACTGTATGGTTTTCATTCATTGTTCAAGTTGTATACCATTTCTTTGCCTTGAACAGCACATACTTGTAATGTTGTTGCATCTCAATATTTAAAAACCCTTTTAGAAGTTAGTTCTGTATGATTGAACCTTCAGTTTTTCCATTATGCAGATGGGTTTCTTAAAAACTTTCAAATATAAATCTATTGTCATTTTTGTTGGGAGATCTTCACTGTAGCTTATTGTCTTGTTATGTAGGTCTCTGATCTTGTTTTCTTCTTCAGGTGTTCACCATAGCAGCCTCGGATGATCACAAGAATATTGTACTTCTGGCTTTTGAGACCATTGAAAAGATAGTGCGAGACTATTTCCCTTACATAACTGAGACAGAGATTACCACATTCACAGATTGTGTCAACTGTCTGATTGCATTTACAAACAGCAGATTCAACAAGGATATTAGTCTCAATGCAATTGCATTTCTTCGTTTCTGTGCTCTAAAACTTGCTGAGGGGGCCCTTATTTCTTCTTCAAAAAACAAAGATAAGGAAAAAGCTGGGAAGCCTGCTACTTCATTTTCTGTTGGGCTAGACAGTCCAAAGTTTACTGATGAACATGATCAATTGTACTTTTGGTTGCCTTTATTAGCAGGTAAATAGATTGCACTTTTAAGAATTAATTTACAACTTGCCTCTGTATTGCATGATTGCTCTAACCAATGTTTACATAAACTTCTGTTCAAAGAACTGTCTTGTAAGCACATTGTGATTGTGATTGTGATTAATCGGTTTATATGCTTCTTGCTTGCATTGCTTACAGGATTTTCTAAGCTTTCTTTCGATACTAGGCCTGATGTTAGGAAAAGTGCATTGCAAATGCTTTTTGACACACTGCGACACCATGGGCACTTATTTTCATCTGCTTTGTGGGAACGAGTGTTTGAGTTGGTCCTTTTTCCAATATTTGACTTTGTTCGACCTGCGCCTAACCCTGCAGAAGGCAGGGTACATGTGAATGGCTCAGAAAATAAATATAATGGTCTTGATGAAGATGCTTGGATTTCTGAAACATGTACATTGGCACTGCAGCTACTTGTTGACCTTTTTGTCAAGTTCTATGATTCAGTAAACCATTTACTTGGGAAAGTGCTGGAGCTCCTAACAAATTTTATAAAGCAGCGGGTTCAAAGTTTGGCTGGAATTGGTGTATCTGCTTTTGTTCGTTTAATGAACAATGCTGGTAGTCTTTTCTCAGATGATAAATGGCAACATGTGTTGTTATACTTGAAAATAGCAGCTGCAGAAACGGTGCCAGATTGTGCCCAGATTGCTTATAGTCTGGTTGAGAGTGAGCCATCAGACGTTGAAGAAGAAGATCCTAATAAGTCTAAACCTGGAGTATTAGCCGATGACACAGTGGCCACAAAAGAAGTGGGAAATAGGGGTGTAGACATATTACAATCTGCTATTTCTGATGCGAAGTGTCGTACAGCAGTACAACTTCTTCTAGTACAGGTATGTTCTTTGAAGAGGTTGTTGAATACATGTGGGACATGCACATCTTTGGTTGCCTGTCACTCTCTCTCTTTTCCTATCTACTAGATATGGCACATTCTTACTTTTTTGCTAAAAATGTAGCATATGTTATGTTAGAAATCTGTATAGATGTATATCATGATTGACACATCCAGGAGCAGGAGAGTGGGCACACCTGATACCGATTCCTACATGATGTCATAATCAAGGAGATCTAACATATCTGCTTTTGGCACCAACTTGAAGAGTATCTATATGTTTCCAAAAAATTGACATTCCTGGCTGAATTCTGCAGAGTCAAATCTGATTGAAATGTAGAAACTTCTCCTAGGTTGAATAGAGCATTTGCCTCATGAAAAGTTGCTCAAGAGTGGTGTTTCCACAAGAAAAAGATGCCTGTCAGGTTGATCACATCCCACATACTCTTACTAGCTTGCTGGATCATCCACTTGCCCCTAGAGAAC
>JASDQU010245190.1:136745-153987 GCA_032191745.1 Picea mariana | reverse complement strand
CAAATTAATCATTAACCTTTAATTAAAGAGTTAATCATACTTAAGCTAATCATAGTCAAAAATAATTAATTAATAACATATAATTAATTAAGGTTATATAATAATTAATTATAGTTTAGCTAATTTTTAGAATTATTTATGTACTTCTGACTTGCACCTTCCATAGAGGACGTGGTCGTTCGTTAAACTTTGTTGTACTTGGTTGTAAACAATTTATTGCTTGGTCTGCTTATTTCGGGCGGGATGTAGACACCTCCATGTTCCTCAGAACAGTCGCCAGCCCTGAGACCTTAAATGGTTAAAATCAATGGGAACCTGGGCTTGAGCATTGCTTATGTGTCTTGGAGGTCCTAACCATTGCAGGGAAGGACGGATGGGTAGCCAGTCTTATTATTTGTCGGTTGATTGTTGTTCATTGCTTGTAGAGGTTCATATACGTCTTAGGTCTTTTTGTTGTCATCGCATTGCTTGTGTCATGTTCGTCATCGTATGACGACGCATAGTTGAATGTATTTATTATCCTTGTACCCACACACAAAAAAAAATAAAAAAATTGCATTTGTTATACGAGGTTTGTTGTCGTAACGAGGAGGTTCATTACACCCCTGAAATGATTCTCCCCCTGAGGTGATTCTCCCCCTGATGTGATGCTTCCCCTGCCTTTGTCCCATTTATTTTAGACTTTTTTTTTATTGTTTATCTCTCCTCTTTTTACATCAATGACAAAGGAAATAAAAAATTTACTGCTTTTCTCCCCCTGTGAATGTGCCAACTGTTATCTCAATATCTCGAGTTTTTTTGTTCAAATGGGGTTTTAATGTCTTCTCCTTTGTCATAATGGAAAAGGGTGCGAAGCTTACTAATATTCTTGATATATTTCTTCTTCTTCTTGATATTGTTTAGTTCTTTGATTCCAAGAGATATTTATTGTTCTTTAATATCATTAATAACTTTGTTATGTTCATACTTTGTATTTATATATTTTGAACTCCTTTTGTTGCTTTCTTCTTTAGATATTATTATTTTTATTCATCACACTATTCTATAGACTGATTTTCTTTTGAGAGTTCATCATCATCACCATTGTTTTGTGCACTATAATCTTCTTCATATTCTTCTTCCTTGAGCTTGTTCCTCTTCATATGCAAAGCTATGAATTTCACATTCCTTTTTAGGAGTTTCATCCATCAATTTATTGTTATCAATTTCTTCATTTTTAGGTGCAAGATATTCATCATCTTTCTTGCTTTATGCTTCAAATTTTCTTCTCCATATATTTCCACAAGGCACTCTGTTTGATGAACTTTTCTTTTCTACATTTGTCCTTTGAGATTTATCCTCTCTTATTTCCTTCCAAAGTTCATTAGATTTCCATCTTGACTTGTATGGATTATTTTTCATGGGTTGTCTTCTTGATTTCTTCTAGTCTTTGGATTTGTTCCCAAACTTATCAAAGTTGTAGCATCTCACGGTGTGACAAAACTTTTTTGTGTGCCCAACATAATTGCATCTCCAACATCTCATTAAGTTATTGGACCTTCTTGAATTCTTTTTTCAGAATTTTTGCATTCCAATGCTTTGTGACCAAAGTTTTTACAAGAAAAGCAGTACGCACTGAAGGTGTTTCCATAATCGAGTCTATTGTAACATTTGAAGTCTTCCTTTTTATATGTTTCTTGTTTTTCTACATTTATAGCTTCCTCCTTTAACAAAGTTCATGTTTTGTATTTGGTTTGTGATTGCATTTTTTCCTTTTGAGGAGGATAATCCTTTCTCATGTTTGTGAATGGTGTTCCACTTGCCACCATCTTCTTTCTTATTATACCCAAGACCAGTTTTGTCATCGGTTGGTCTTCGACTGTTCCAGATCTTATCTAGGATGGATGAGCTATTATGGAATTTAATAGTTGCTTTTTTCTTTTCATTCTTCTTTTTGAGGTTGATAACTTCCAATTCCAACATGCGACATGTTTTTTCATTTTTAGTCAACTTGATCTTCAAGTCTTCTTCTATTTCCTTAACTTCTTCAAGTTGAGGATTTAGATTGATAAATATTTCTTCTGTCTCATCCAAGACTTATGTGAATTTATTGGTTTTGTCATATGTCTTCAACTCTTCTATTTCTTTTGTTAGATAAACAACTTCAATATTCAATATTTTGATTTCTTCCTTGTTTTCTATCTGAATCCTTTTGAGGTTGATGAATTCCAATTCCAGTGTGTGGCACAATTCTTCCTTTTTAGTCAATTGGATATTTAGGGTTTCTTCACTTTCCTTATCTTCTTCAAGTTGATTCTTTAGAATGTTGACCATTTCTTTTGTTTCTTCTAATTCTTCTGTGCATTTATTAAGTTTTTCATATGCCTTAATCTCGTTCATTTCTTTTGTTAGATCAACAACTTCAGTCTTTAATATATTGATCTCTTCTTCTTTATATTCTAGATGAATCTTTTGTTCTTTATCTTCATGGTTATTAGATTGATCTAACTATTGTAGTAGAAACATATCTTTCTTTTGAAGTTTCTCCAACTCTTATAGAGTGCACATAGTTGTGTATTCGAGATTGTCAAGAGCCCCCACATGAACTTCAATATATATACCATTTACTATTTCCATACGAAACTCTTCTAATGTAGCTATAAAATCAGTCTTAAGATTCATTATTTTTTCTTGAGTGATTACTGAGGTATGCATCAATTCCTTGATGGAGTTGTTTTATTCATTGATGATTAGGGATTGCATCAATTCCTTGTTTGAGTTGTCTTCTTCTTTCATGACTGGGGATTGCATCAATTCCTTGTTTGAGTTGTCTTATTCTTTGATGACTGGGGATTGCATCAATTCCTTGATGGTATTGTATTATTTCTCTATGATTTTTAATTTACTTGAATAAGAACTCTCTAGCTAGAGCCCTAATACTTTAGCAGAGCTACAGTGTCCCATATTTTCTTTGATTCAGTGTGACAATCCATTCTAGATTACTTTTAATGCCATTGAATTGTTTCTCTTTGCTTCTTTTTCATTTTTGGATTTGTTCATTGAGGTAGTTAAGTACCAAGGATTGCTTACTACTGAGTCCCAAACTACAAATCCTCTTGACTTCAGATATATATTCCTTCTTTCCCTCCATGAGGAGTAGTCTGTTCTTGCAAACAAGGGAGATTCATTTGTGGAGAGAGCCATTTTTCCATCCATTTCTTTAGAATCTAGCTTCCAGTGTTTAAACTGTGTTGAAGGCACCTGCTCTAATACCAATTGTTGAAACACACACTAACAATGAGAGGGGGGGGGTGAATTAGTGTCTGGAACTTTTGTCTACTTTTCACACTTTCATAGATTACCTAAATTAACTGAATAAGATACATGCAATTCAATTAATTATTCATAAACATGTATAAAAAAAACCGTATGAAGTAGATAAAATATCATTCATTTATTTATTTAACTTGAATGAATAGATATAAAATCAATCCTTTAATATCTTCAACTTCAACTGAATATGAGAGATCAAACTCTCTGATATAAGACCCATCTTGTAGTTCTCGGATCCAACCAAGAAATGAGGAATCCAACCCTCATAACAAGACCCAACTTGTTGATCTTAGATCCAACTAAGATGTGAGAAATCCAACCCTCATAACAAGAATCAACTTTTAAATAGGCACCAACCTGATAGAATGAACTTTCATTCAATCATTATATATATATATATATATATATATATCTGCCAAGAAACCTTCTTCCCTTCATATTCCTTTACTTATATAGTCCTCCAAAGGGTTCCACTTTGAAACATTGTGTCCTTTTGGAATGAAACATTGCACCCTTCATTTAATTAACACAAACAATAACTTTTATTATTTGATTTTTGTACACCAATTTAGACAACGATTTTTGTTTGAAGATTCTGGAGTGATGGAAACAAATTTTAACATTATACAACATGAGTTTTTTGCAGAACATGCCTATTTATCCAAAATGCAGGAAATTTCCCTAGAAAGTGTGCGAGGTGGTCGATACAAGTGGTTCTTTGAAGGAAAATTTCCTAGATTTTCCTTTCGTCGTTGGATGCCAGATCGAATTCAATACATATTACCATTTCTTGAATTTCTAAATCGAACTCCACATATCTCCTTTGTTGATGATTATTTAAACTCAATTTGTAAACATTTTACTTGATGGTTATATTAAAATCAGTTCCCTCTCAGCTGCTAGTCACTAAAGTTTTGATGTAGTCTCACCCTTTTTCATATTTTCTTCCTCATTTGACCAACAAACATATTTTTGGTAAACTCAACTAGAAGAAATTTCGACTTGAGTATTTCAATTCTAGTCGACTGATCTTGCTTCAGCCTTGAACGACTCGTATATAAGTTTGCTTCGACTTCGACCTTTAGCTTACTTATTTTTTGGACTGACTCAACTTGTAAGAAAATCAAATTGAGAAATTCAACTTTGGTCATCTCGACTTGCTTTGGAAGACTTATATTTCTTGACTCAATTTTCCTTCGACTTTGACCTTCAGTTCATGGACTTGTCTTCGACTCGTCTTGAAATCGATCGATTTGTCTTCTCCAACTTCCATCAATATGTAGGCTTGCATTCGATTGACTTGTTTTCGACTTGTCTTGCAGTCGATTGAATTACATATAGTCAATATTATTGTTGTTTGAATCGACTAGACTTATGACTCGTTGGTGTCAATGCTTCCTCACCAAACATCCACCATTGACATTTTTGTCTCATGTCTGGACTCTTCTTCAGTTTAGATTTCTTGAATCACTTTTAATGAACCATGTCTTATTAAATTCTTTATTGGTGATTTGTACGGATCCATATTGGATTATCCATTTACCCTTTTTATCTGGACAATTTCTTCATAGTTTCTTCTTTTGTGCATGGATGTTAATGACACAATCTCAACCTTATACAATATAGGATGAGTGTATCAAGCTCATACAATATATTAGTTAATACTATCTTTCTACTGATATTCAAGTCACCTTCATAACATTATGTCCAATATTGAAAATGATTCTCAAACCAATCAACCAATGATACTTCACCTATTTATCAAGTTTGACATAAATGACAACCAAATTTCCAACAATACCCCCCTTTGTTATTGATGGAAACCTTAGTAAAAAAATCTTACTTCCCTTGTGAAATGTATCATGTATTTTGAGTGCTTTGAGCTGACTTTGTTTTACTCTTTATCTCTCCCCTTTGACAACAATGACAAAGGGAATATTTCTCTTCTCCCCCTCTGATGATGCTCCCCTGAGATGATTGTCCCTGTGTCTTTGTACCATTTACTTTGGAATTTGTTTTTATTTTTTATCTCTCCTCTTTTGACATCAATGAAAAAGGAAAGAAACATTTTACTGATTTTCTCCCTCTGTGAATGTGCCAGCTGTTATCTCAATCTCTTGGGATATTTTTGTTCAAATAGGGTTTGACTATCTTCTCCTTTGTCATAATGGAAAAGGGTGTGAAGCTTACTCATCTTCTTGATCTATTTCTTCTTCTTCTTCTTCTTAGTTCTTTGATTCCAAGAGATATTTACTTTTATTTCATATCATTAATAACTTTTCTCTGTTCATACTATGTCTTTATATATTTTGAACTCCTTTTTTTGCTTTCTTCTTGAGATATTATTTGTTTTATTCATCAAACTATTCTATAGACTGATTTTATTTTGAGAGTTCATCATCATCACCATTGTTTTGTGCACCATAATCTTCGTCATCTTCTTCTTTAGAAATTTGTATTCCTTGAGCTTGTTCCTCTTCATATGCAAAGCTCTGAATTTCACATTCCTTATTAGGAGTTTCATCCATCAATTTATTGTTATCAATTTATTCATTTTTAGGTGCAAGATATTCATCTTTTTTCTTTCTTTCTGCTTCATATTTTCTTCTCCATATATTTCCATAAGGAACTTTCTTTGATGAACTTTTCTCTTCCACATTTGTCCTTTGAGATTTATCCACTCTTTGTTTCTTCCTAAGTTCATTAGATTTCCTTCTTGACTTGTATGGATTATTTTTCATGGGTTGTCTTCTTGATTTCTTGTAGTATTGGGATTTGTGCCCAAACTTATCACGATTGTAGAATCTCGTGGCATGAATTTTTTTTTTTGTGTTCCCAACATTATTGCATCTCCAACATCTCATTAAGTTATTGGACCTTCCTGAATTTTTATTTTTAGGGCTCTTGCATTTGAATTCTTTGTGACCAAAGTTTTTACAAGAAAAGTAATAACCATTGAACGTGTTTCCATACTAGAGTTTGTTGTGACATGAGAAGTCTTTATTTTGATATGTTTCTTGTTTTTTGATTTTATAGGTTCCTCCTTTAACAAAGTTAATGGTTTGTATTTGGTTTGTGATTGCATTTTTTACTTACGAGGAGGATAATCCTTTCTCATATTTGTGAATGGTGTTCCACTTGTCACCTTCTTATTTCTTATTGTACAAAAGACCAGTTTTGTTAAGGGTTGGTATTTTATTGTTCCAGATCTTATCCAGGATGGATGAGATGTTCTGGAATTTGAAAGTTTCTTTTGTCTTTTCATTCTTCTTATTTAGGTTGATAACTTCCAATTCCAACATGTGACATGTTTCTTTCTTTTTAGTCAACTGGATCTTCAAGTATTCTTTTATTTCCTTGGCTTCTTCAAGTTGAGTCTTTAGATTGATAACTATTTCTTCTATCTCATCCAATTCTTCTATGCATTTATTGGTTTTTTCATATGTCTTCAACTCTTCTATTTATTTTGTTAGATCAACAACTTCAGTCTTCAATATTTTGATTTCTTCCTTGTTTTCTAGCTGAATCCTTTTGAGGTTGATGACTTCCAATTCCAACATGTGGCACGATTCTTCCTTTTTAGTCAATTATCTATTCAAGGTTTCTTCACTTTCCTTAGCTTCTTCAAGTTGAGTCTTTAGATAGTTGACCATTTACTTTTTTTATTCTTATTCTTCTTTGCATTTAATGAGTTTTTCATATGCCTTCATCTCATTCATTTCTTTTGTTAGATCAACAAGTTCAATATTTAATAGATGGATCTATTCTTCTTTGTCTTCTAGCTGAATCTTTTGTTCTTTCTCTTCATGGTTGTTAGATTGATCTAACTGTTGTAGTAGAAACATATATTTCTTTTGAAGTTTCTCCAACTCTTCTAGAGTGCACATAATTGTGTATTCTATATTGTCAAGAGCCTCCATAGGAACTTCAATATATATACCAGTTCCCGGTTCCATACAAATCTCTTCTAATGCAGCTATAACATTAGTCTTATGATTCAATATTTTTTCTTTAGTGATTACTAAGGTATGCATCAATTCCTTGATGGATTTGTCTTTTTCATTGATGACTAGGGATTGCATCAATTCCTTGTTTGACTTGTCTTCTTCTTTGATGACTGGGGATTGCATCAATTCCTTGTTTGAGTTGTCTTCTTTATTGATGACTGGGGATTGCATCAATTCCTTGATGGTACTGTCTTATTTTTATGTGTTTTGGACTCTACTCTGATGAGAAGTCTCTATCTGGAGCCATAATACTTTAGCAGAGGTGTTGTGTCCCATCTTTTCTTTGATGCAGTTTGACAGTCCATTCTAGATTTCTTTTAATGCAATTGAATTGTTTCTCTTTTCTTCTTTTGCAGTTTTTTATTTGTTCATTGAGGTAGTTAAGTAACAAGGCTTACTTACTACTGAGTCTCAAACACCAGATCCTCTTGGATTCAGATATATTTTCATTTTTTCCCTCCATGAGGAGTAGTCTGTTCCATTTTTGGAGCTTCATTTTTGGAGAACGCCATTTCTCCATCCATTTCTTCATAATCTACCTTCCAGTATTTAAAATGTGCTGAAGGCACCTGATCTGACACCAATTGTTGAAATACAAAATGAAACTGAGAGAGGGGGGGGGGGTGAATAAGTGTCTGGAACGTTTGGCTACTTTTCACACTTTCATAGATTAACTAAATTAACTGAATAAGATACATGCAGTTCAATTAATTATTATAAACATGTATAAAAAAAATTGTATGAAGTAGATAAAATATCATTCTTTTATTTATTTAACTTGAATGAATACATATAAAACCAATCCTTTAATATCTTCAATTTCAACTAAATATGAGAGATCCAACTCTCTGATATAAGACCCATCTTGTAGTTCTCATATCCAACTAAGAAATGAGGAATCCAACCCTCATAACAAGACCCAACTTGTTGATCTCATATCCAACTAAGATGTGAGGAATCCAACCCTCATAACAAGACTCACCTTGTAAACATGCACCAACCTGATAGAATGAACTTTCATTCAATCCATTATATATATATATATATATATATCCACCAAGACACCTTCTTCTTTTCATATTTATTTACTAATATATTCCTCCAAAGGGTTCCACTTTGAAGTAATGTATCCTTTTTGAATTAAACATTTCACCCCTTCATTTAATTAACACAAATGGTAACTTTTATTAATTGATTTTTGGGAACTAATTTATACAAAGATTTTCGTATTAAGATTCTGGAACATGGGATTTTGCAGAACATGCCCAGTTAGCCAACATGTTGGAAGTTTCCCCAGAATGTGTTCGAGGTGGTCGATACAAGCATTTATTTGAAGGAAACTTGCATAGATTTTCCTTGCGTCGTCAGATGCCAGATTGAATTCAGTACATATTACCTTTTTGTGAATGTCTAAATCGACCTCCACATATCTCCTTTGTTGGTGATTATTTAAACTCAACTTGTAAACATTTTACTTGATGATTATATTAGAATAGGTTACCTCTTAGCTGTTATTCACTAAATATTTGACATGGTCTCACCATTTTTCGTATTTTCTTCCTCATTTGACCGACAAACATCTTTTTGGTCAACTCAACTAGGAGAAATTTTGACTTGAGTATTTCAATTCTAGTCAACCCATCTTGCTTTAGCCTCAACCCGAATTGTATTTAAGTTTTCTTCGACTTCCATATTTAGGTAACTTATTTCTTGGACTGACTCGACTTGAGAAATTTGAATTTGGTCATCTCAACTTGCTTTGGCTGACTTGTATTTCCTGACTCAATTTTCCTTCGACTTTGACCTTCAGTTGATCAACTTATCTTCGACTCGTCTTGAAATTGATCGATTTGTCTTCTCCAACTTTCGTCAATCTATAGGCTTGTAGTCAGTGGACTTTTCTTCGAATTGTCTTGCAGTCGATCGAATTCCAGATAGTCGAACTTATTGTTTTTAGAATCGACTCGACTTGTGACTCGATGGTGTCAATGCTTCCTTACCAAACATCCACCATTGACATCCTGTCTGATCTCTGGACTCTTTTTCAATTGAGATTTTCTAAATCACTTTTAATGAACCATGTCTTGTTAACCTCTTTATTTGTTATTTGTATGGATCCATATTGGATTATCTATTTACCCTTTTTTATCTGGACAATTTCTTCAAAGTTTCATCTTTTGTGCATGGATGTTAATGACACAATATCAAACTTATATAATATAGGATGAGTGTATCAAGCTCATACAATATATTAGTCAATATTATATTTCTACTGATATTCAAGTTACCTTCATAACATTATGTCCAATATATGCTTCTCAAACCAATCAATCAATGATACTTCACCTATTTATCAAGGTTGACATCAATGACAACCAAATTTCCAACACCAACAACTTGATGGAGAGTGTTCTCAAGATTTGAACATGTGTTTTCATAGGATAACAATGCTCTAGCTATGGAGAACTAGTATCCTCATGAGATTCACCCTGTAGACCCCCATGAGCATGGTATAACATGTGTGGTGCGGATGTCTCATGGGCCCCAAGAGTTTCAGTCCTCTGAACCACAAATGGAGAGGAAAAGAGCCTCGTAGGTACGTGGATCATGCTAGGATGCTATGGGGTTTGTGCATCACTACCACCAACAACCTCCCCATGACCAGGCTATCCCATGAAATTCAAAATTACCTATAGAATAAAATGTTAGAGTATTTCTCATATAATGGTATTAGACAAAAAATTCATAAATCAATATATGTATGAAATAGTATTTTTTTTTAAATTGTGCTTACCCCATATTGTTCTATATCCTTCCTTAAAATTTCCATCCTTTTTTTCCCTTCTTTGTAAGTGGCTTGGACCTAGACAATTCAATTTATTCCTTATTTTCCTTTCTCAAGGCCTTTCAATTTTTTCCACCGGGTTGATGGAATCATATATTTGATTCCATGTAGCATCAACACATAAACAAATAAATAAATAAGTGATGTGATCATCTACATCAACAAATAAACAAGTTAATTCAATTATTGTAAGAAAAAATTGATATGAAAATAGTTGTTATACCTACTTTGATCTAGTCGGTGCCTTCCCACGATCACCCTACCACATTACAAGATGCACGAAAATTTAGAATGTTAGAAAATAATCTAAGAAACATGAGCTATTAAAATGTATGTTAAATATATAAAAAGGAAAACATTAATTATAGGTTTGGTATACTGGTAAAACATGTTTACCACCATAATAACAATTCTACCATTGAATTGATTCAAATCGTAATTGATCAACAACTCTTCCCCTGCAACCATTGTTTTCATTGCACATATGAATATTCAATTTCCTTCATGCCCCTCAAATATACAATTGGGTTTATTTCTTGTTGTCTGGGGTCTTGTACTATTACAAATCCATGCAATATTTCCCGATGCCTTTGGCCTTCCATCAATATACACTATCACTCCTTTATTATAATCGTTATCTTTTAGATGTATGTAATTTGCAGCGATTGTATATCTCCACATGCTTGGCATATATCGGACCAGCCTCAAACAATATCCATAGTTGTTTCATGGTCTGACATACTCCATCAACTCAACAAGTCCTCCATATTTCACCTTTATTCCATCAATGGAGAATAGACCCAAACCATTTATGGATGATAGAGAAATGCAATAAATCGTCTCATTGACACAGAAGTCAGTGTCCAACTAAGAAATTTTATTGGATACCCATAGTCTCAGTAGGTTTTTATACCTCAAAGGAACCTCAATGGAACCTCAATGTCACCTATGATCTCATCATCATATGAACATGAACCTCCTTCAAGAAGAAATAATTCCATGGGCCTACTGAATTTTCTTCTAACATTTTCACCTCTAGTTGATCTTTCCCTGTTATATGTATTGGACATCATAACACTTTCCTCCCTCCCTCTAGAAATTCCCTCGCTTGAGGATTATAGCTCTGATAGGTCCTTGTTCGGTTGTTAATACACTCCACCAAATGAGAAAAACTAGTTAGCAATGATATGATTGAATTTATCCACATCCTTCACCTGAATGGACAACACCAAAATGTATGTTCCAAGCATGATCATAATAATCACATGTGAACATGGGCTTGACATGACTCAAAATGTTTTCTTTGGTGAAGATGGAATAAGTGTTGAAATAGGGATCAGATGGAATAATGTTTCATACTAAAGGTGGGGCTTGTAATTTTCACCCATAAGTAAGGTACATTCAAGGAACAAACCTGCTCAATGAACAAGTGTTTAGGAATAATGTCAAATGCCTTCCAAAAGTCACAGAAGCAACAATAGAAATTTGAGGATCTCTATCTATCCTTCTCAATAATAGCATGTAGGGTATATAATAGCCCCATTTCAAGACATATGATTTGAATTTTTCCAATGAAATAAGTAATGGGTCCTTCATAATCCATTTTTCCAACCTCTTGGAAATTGCGTTTGTTTGTTGGTTGTGATTATACCTAGTTGTCTCTAATTCCAACAACTCAATATCAATAAGAGTGGCATTCATTAAAGAATTTGAAATATTTAGCAACTGAATTTTATCTAGCAGATGGAACCCAAATTTATATAGAAGAAGTTTTGTAGTTTAGGTTGCTATCATGGTTGCTATCAAACTTCCTAAATGGGAAGGTATGATATGAAATGGATAATTGTATAATTTGTTATCTATTTTGGTACTTTTTAGGTGGAAAAATAGGATCTATTGACTTGTAGGGCCCATTTTATGGCAGGTCCTGCTTTGATGATTTGGTTTCTATTGTAAGACAGATTATTTTTTCCTAAGCCTCCAAAATTTTTGTGTCTTGGTCAGTTTCTCATCACCGCAAAACGTTCAATCCAAATAGTTTCACAATTTATTCTTGATAATTTTTATTTGAATTTTATGCCAAGCCAAGATCTATCCTAAATATAACTTTTCATTTTTCCAAAACCTCATATCCTTGCACCAAACTTTGTCAAAGTTTCCTATAGTCTCAAAATATCGATGTGGTGAAGTCTCACAATTTCTTAGTTTCCTCAAGTATGTCCAAAAACGTCAAAGTTTCCCTCGCTACATAAAACCAATCCATATATATATATATATATATATATATATATATATATATATATATATATATATATATATATATATATATATATATATATATATATATATATATNTATTATTTTAAAATTACTTTATATAATTTTAAATAAGGTTTTATATTTGTTTGTTGTTTAAAGTTTGGTTATTTAAAAATTGGGTTGCACATATGTTATGGTTTATTAAGTCAAGCACTCATACTTACTAAATTTGAAAGTCATGATCGATACTTTATAACAGGTCAATCACCAAGAGCAATCTCTCCATGAATCCCACAAGATGATCTTAAATCAACGCCCCTAATCCTTTTCGCATTTTCAATCTGAATGCCTTTTAATAGATGGACGCAGACCAAAATGTATTTTATTTAAAATTTAATCCTAGCCACGCATTAAACATATGTTTTTATCACATTTTGGTCCAAGAATATTTCAAATCATCCCAACCAAAAGGAAAAACCAATAGGATAATTCCAACGCACGCACAATTAGCAAACAATGAATTTCGGGCAGACTTTCCAGACAAACTAGGAGGAATTTCATGAATCCATGACATGGGTTTTTTGCGGGATGAACCCAATTTGGAAATTCACAAATATATTAGCAAAATTGTGGGAGGTTTAGGAGAATTTTATGTTCTACTAAAGGTGAATTTTCGAGTTGCATGAATGGATGATTTGCAAAAATGTCAAATGCAAATGGAACGCCTAGAAGACATGGAAAATAAAGGATTTGTGAGCATTAATGCCAAATATGACAGTTCATTGGTTTAAATCAACACATGCAAGGTGAAGAAAGTTATTTCATTCCTTATTCTTACCTTTTATATTTACCATTCCTACCACTTTGGAGAGAGAATATATGAGGAAAAATATTGTGAAAATACAAGGGGGATTAGGTCTCATACCTAAAAGTTGTACTGGAAATCATTGAGTATTTAGTTTATTCCAAATTTTAATATTCCAAGTGTTACAAGGGAAAAAATCTCTATGGCCAAGGGTAAACCACAACAGACAGGTATGACTGCAGAAATCAACTCAATTCCAACATATGCTATATAAACTAGTGTGCAATATAAGAAAGAGACCTACCTCGATCCAACGTTTGATGATGTTCCACTGTTGAGCACCTTGAACCAAAGCTTTATACCTGTGAGAAGTTCTCAACAAACAAACAAATAAAGTATATAGTGATGATACAAAAGGGGTTAACACATCAGATAGCATAATCCATTAATAAACATTACAAACATGCCCATGGATAATAATCATATATTTGCAAGATACCAATAGGATGGGAAAAGAGTATTTCTATTAATAATTGATCAGCAAAAGTGTCAACATTACAGACTTCTGTGTCGACACGGTTCGAAACCAAGAAACCAAGTTCCTTCCAACTGGGTCCCCACCACTTCAATCCTCCACCATAGGCAACCTCATGAGAAAGAGGCAAAGAGGTCCTCTCAATAATAAGGGAAGAGCTTGGGGGCTGAACACTGTGTTCATACTTGAGGGACAAAGGAATGCAGACTCAATATGAATTAATTTCTCCAGAGTAACTTTTCTCTCAAAGTTGAATGCTTTCTCCTTCTTTTCCATAGTTCGAAATTGTGCTCTTATAGCCTCCAGAATGCAATTGAAGGGCTGAGTCGGAACGTTTCCAGTATATGGAAGGCCAAGGATCAGAGATCTTTTTTCGTGACATGGAAACTTGACCTCATTTTATATTTTATGGCACAAATCTTGATATACGCGAGTCGTAATGGAGAAGCAAGCGTATATGCATCTTGCATAGCAATTAGGGAGCATATATGTGGAAAAATGTATATTTTTAGCTTTGGATTCATCAAAAAAGGGATGAAAAGTCTGCATAGGGAAATGGAAAAAGGTCCTCTGTGCAAGATAGAAATGGTGAGAAAAATATTGCTATAACATATGCCCCCTAATGTGTGATATTAGATGAGTATCTGTAATGACTGAAATACATTATAAATCACCCAGAAGTGGAGTGGTAGAGAACCAGCTGGATGAACTCAATTGCCCATTACATTATGTACTGACTTTGCATACATGGCTTCCAAGAATACAATGCAGATCCATGTGGAAAATATACCAAACAAGTGTTCATGGCCATGAATAGGCAAATACAAATGCAGTTATATGCCAAAAATTGTCATAGTCACGAACAAGGCCCAGTGAAAGAAGTCTCAAAAATCAATTTGAAGATATCTGTATACCATGTAGTGCAATCTGATCTCCTATGATCACTGAACTCAAAAAGGTATTGGTCCAATGAAATGGAAGGAACAACTCAGGAAAGCTACGGCCACATAGTGATGTCTTCAAGTCTTCTACACTATCCGTCAATGGTGCAAGTCTACATCATGTGAATAAATGAGTTGAGGTCGAACACGATGAAACATCGTTTGATTATCGGTCATTGAAGTATACTATTAACAAACGTGAGACAACCTACCGATAATGAAAGTAGGTATCAAGGMACCGAGTACATCCCTACAAATGTSAATAAAGGATTTGGTGTCGAACAGTTGAGAGATCCATTCGTTAAGAGACATTGATGTATTCCCATTTGTCAATGGCAAGAGAGCCTGCCACTAATGACTGCAAGCCTCAAGGTACTCATAAAACTTTAGGTCCCATATCCAGAATAAATGAGTTGAAGTCGATGGAAGGAGACYCGCTAAAAGGAGAGCATTGAGGCATCTCTCATCATTCAGCACGAGGAACAAAGCAGGAGCTTCATGATTTGGTGGATATCGGACGAAGAACATGTTCACGAACCAACGACCCTATGTTTCTTTTGCGTGTTCCAAATGCAAGAGGTACACGAAAAGGACCATCTGAATAGCAGCCAATGATGAAAAACTACTGAAAAAGGCGAGGAAACCACCAATAAGGCTAATGGAATCCAAGAGACTGCATGAATCCCAAAGTGTGAATACATGTCTTGTCATCAAACATAAGGGAAACCACCCAGTCAATGACCAATGATTAAATGTCGATTGCTTGGTACAAGGTAACCTACCAATGATGAAAGTAGGGCCAGAGTGCATGATAAGACCAAAGTATCATGTGATTCTGAGGAAAACTGAGGGTATGGCCGACATGCAAAGTCAAGATTTCTGAGGAGTGGCCGACACAAGTTGATAGACTTCCTTTGAACAAGAGCATGAGACATATGGTAGACTCTAGTAGCATGGAATCAATGATGTGACAATTAGATGCAGAAGGCATCAATAATGTTCTCTATAGGGACTGGAAGAGTAACCAGTCGATAGAGAAAACTCTGTAGCGAGATTAGCTTCCTAAGGCCATGCTAAACCCAAAATTATGATGACACAAGGACTCAATAACTTCGTGCTCTGTTCAAAGGCGACACGACTGCTTCCAATTACAATATAGTGTTCCCTTCCCGCCCATCTTTTTTTTGTTTTTTCATAACAAATGAATGCTATGATATAGAGGAGGGAACGAGTGATGCAAGTAAGAAAAACTAGTTTTAGCAGTGGAATGTACCCATGCTTAATGCAAGTAAATGCATGCGGGAGATGGACACTCAGGGTAATGTTCCCTCCAAGGTATAGGGTGTCAAATTGCGAAGGATAAAAACAAGGCTCTGCTTGGTTGAGGATGCAAATTGCTTAGGCAACATTTTATAACGAAAGCGAGAACTAGCTAAAGGCTCAATACAACAAGTGAGGGCATGAGATGAAATCACAACTTAACGCCAAAAAATGTCCTTTTCTATATCTTCTAGTCTACTTGGTGTGAAAAAGGGGTAAACTTGTGCCAAATAGACATCTTTTCAAATCCAATTTACGAGTGTGAAAAATACAAGTTTACTGGACAATCTTTTATATTTTTGATAGCGAGTCAGAAAAGAGCTTAACTAGGACTCATTATCTTTCAAATCCAACTTTAATGAGTGTGAAAGAGACAAATCACTCGGTGATCTTTTCATTTTTTGGATGAGTCGGAAAAGAGCTTAACTGAGACTCGTTAAGGAGGTTCTAGGTGGTAGGCCATGGGGGAGGCCAAGGCTCTCATGTGGAACTTCTATGGAATGTCAGTATCTTATGAAGAACTGACACATGCTTGGGAAGACCCAAAGCTCTCCAAGTCCAGGAGGAAAAAGTGCTAACTGAGGTTATCATCTCTGTGATATATAGGATAATGTCTCTTCCTAGAAAAGACATAGGCGGAGGCATTGGAAACCTCACAAGACCATCCCAATCGAAGGGAACCTCGGTAAAAATTGGAGGGAGAGAACTCGAGAAGAGTAAAACTCTCTCTTGTTCAGAAGGTACAAGACTAGAAATGCTAAGGACATGGCATAGAAGGTATAGAACCAGAACCAGAAGGGAAGGATCAACCAAAAAATGCATCGGTGTGACCGCTTCCTTAGACTTGTCACTCTCCGAGAGAAGAGTAGGATTGATCGAATATTGCATTGATATGACCACTTCCTCAACCATTGGTTGAATAGGATGTGAGACAACAAGGTCAAGAGGTGCATCACCCCAAAAAACAAGAGTGTTGTCGGTCGAAGATTGCATCAACATGACCGTTGGTTGAACAATATCTGAGACAAAAAGGTCAAGAGATGCATCACTCCCGAACATAGGAGAGGTGTCAGTCGAAGATTGCATCGACATGATCACAAGTTGAACGGGATGTGAGACAACAAGGTCAAAGGACGCATCATCCCCTAAAGGGAAAGGGGTGTCAGTCGAAGAGTGCATCAGCATGACTGTTGTATCAACCAAAGAAGGAACATAGTGT
>JASDQU010245190.1:90801-133155 GCA_032191745.1 Picea mariana | reverse complement strand
AATAAAGGCTTTGTGTTGTCCTACCCCTATCTGACTCATGATACAAGCAGAATAACCCCTGCAAGTAACCTATGAGATACCTAAGTCAAGCACCTAATAAACCACTATATAACCGATGCATAGGCAAGCAGTCAGAAGTCCGGATCACCATATGGGCAGGGTAGAAAAGCCCGAAACCTTGAAAGCACCGCCTCTCACAGAGGTATGGGTACTAGCAAGATCCCCAAATATGAATAAATACACAGAAATATCTCTGACGCTAGGTGAGTATCCCGGGGTTATCCCTTCAACTAACTTCGCGTGACCTCGTGATTAACTCTGGTGTGAGTGGAGCCTCTTGATATTACCAATTATACAATGGACTTCTCAACTCCCTGTCTTAGACACATATGTTGATTTAATTGCCTTGGAGATGTTTACTCACAAAATCCTATTCCAAGGCACTAAATCCTAAGCTAGTTTGTGCACCCTAAAAATAAAATCGTGACCAATCAATTTTAGTTTAAAGCGTAAATTTTATTGGCTGTGGTTACTCAAAAAGGTATGGAAGTGAAACTCATGGTGTTATGACTCAGCCAGAAAATAAATATGGATACAACGCAAAGTCTATATTTAACATTTCAATGAATGATATGCTAATAAAAACAGTGTAGTCTCCAATTCCAAATCTGCAATTCAGAAGTAAAATACGATCTTTCACTAAATGTGCTAAGCTAATGAAAAAATTCAATAAAAAAAATGCCAACCAAATGCAAAATGCCTATTTTTTATTTTCAACATTCTAAAAAGAAAATGCATGGAATGATAAACAACTTGACAGATGAATTCTACAGTGTATAAAAACAGTAACTCAAGCAAAATATAGGAATCCAAGCAAACAACCCAGAAACCAAGGATAAATTAAAAATAGAAAACAAAAAGAAAGACTATGCCCAAAAATTCAACTCCAAACAGGCTTCCTGTCATCCCAGATAATCTCAATAGGCACTATAAAGACCTAAAAAGAATCAACAATCTTTAAATCCTACCAAACAGTCACTCAACCAAGCAAACAAGCAAGGGGAAGTGGCATACATGACTGTTCAGGAGAACAGAGCGTATATACGCTTCTTGCAGTGAGACAAAAAGTGTGTATATGTGACTTTCAAGGAAAAAAGGGTGTATATGCTTTAAAACAAGGCCAGGCAAGGGTAAAAGGGCGAAAACTCAGACTCAGAGTGACCAGGATCTGTCAAGCAGTGATACGACAAGAAACACAGAGGAAAAAGAGAAATGTAAGAAGAAAAAGTACTTCAACCCTTAGAAGGAAGATCTCTCCCCAGTGGAGTCACCATTTTTGTTACAAGGGAAAAACTCTCTATGGCCAAGGGTAAACCACAACAGACAGGTATGACTGCAAAAATCAACTCAATTCCAACATATGCTATATAAACTAATGTGCAATATAAGAAAGAGACCTACCTCGATCCAACGTTTGATGATGTTCCACTGTTGAGCACTTTGACCCAAAGCTTTATACCCACGAGAAGTTCTCAACAAACAGGAAAATAAAGTATATAGTGATGATACGAAAGGGGTTAGCACATCAGATAGCATAATCCATTAATAAACATTACAAACACACCCATGGATAATAATCATATATTTTCAAGATACCAATAGGACGGGAAAGGAGTATTTCTATTAATAATTGATCAGCAGAAGTGTCAACATTACAGACTTCTATGTCAGCATGGTTCGAAACCAAGAAACCAAGTTCCTTCCAACTGGGTCCCCACGACTTCAATCCTCCACCAAAGGCAATCTCATGAGAAAGAGGCAAAGAGGTCCTCTCAATAATAATGGAAGAGCTTGGGGGCTGAACACTGTGTTCAGACTTGAGGGACAAAGAGATGCAGACTCAATATGAAGTAATTTCTCCAGAGTAACTTTGCTCTCAAAGTTGAATTCTTTATCCTTATTTTCCATAGTTTGAAATTGTGCTCTTATAGTCTCCAGAATGCAACTGAAGGGCTGAGTCAGAACGTTTCCAGTATATGGAATGCCAAGGATCAGAGATATTTTGTTGTGACATGGAAACTCAACCTCATTTTATATTTTCTAGCACAAATCCCGATATACGCGAGCTGTAATGGAGCAGAAAGTGTATACGCATCTTGCATAGTAGTTAGGGAGTGTATATGTGGAAAAATGTATATTTTTAGCTCTGGATTCATCAAAAAACGGATGAAAAGTCTGCATAGGGAAATGGAAAAAGGTCCTCTGCAAGATAGAAATGGTGAGGAAAATCTTTCTATAACACCAAGTGGCAGCAGTAGGTTATTTGAATAAAAAATTATTATTTTGATTGGTCAAATGGGACAACACATAGGGATGAAGTGTCAAAGTCCCAAAATTCCTCCTCAAATATGTTTCTATTTGAGAAAATTGGTTCACATTTGGAGAAATATTTCCAGGTAGCAGTTGTAACTAGTTCCAGAATTGAAGGCATCAAACAAGCATTCAATTCAACAATCAAAGAGTATGAAATCATCAACTATAGACTGTAATAGGGGGTTAGCAACTTAGGAGGATTTTATCGACAACAAGGATGCACTCTTTGTAATCCTATAAGGTTGTTGTAATTTTTTGAAAACAAAAAACTAATCCATGGATTCATAGCTTGTTCTCAATAGAGCCATGTTTTCTCTCTTATTTTCTGTGTTAATATTTCTTATATTTTCATCTATGTTCTTCTAGAATTCACCTGTAATTCACGGTCATATGTTTTATATTTAAAACATTAATTTGGTACAACCACCACTAGTGTTATTTAAGGATTGTATACAGGTTATTTTGTAAGTGTTATTTTTTTAATTTACTGATAAGTACTCAATTTATACACTTATATTTTGTTGGATTCATTCTCTAATTCCCAACACCTCATCCTTCTTCATCTCAGATTGATAGTGACTTCCTTACTCACTATTAAGACATATATTTATTTTTTTATCCTCTTCTTCCATATTTCAAATACCATCTATTGTGCTATGTTGTACAAGACTCCATGCTCAATGGATTAAGCCTCTTTTTTGATAGGATCAAAATTCTTTAGTTCTAGTTTGCTATCATTTATCCTCACTTTATTTATCCTTTTCCGTACACATTCATATTTGGATCCTAGGATTAAAGTTTAAAGTTGTTGTTTAGTGACAGTGGGAAGCCAAATGATATAATTTGATGAGGGATCCCCCTCTGGATGTAAGGGCCATATTGCAGTCAAAATCTTCGTTGAAAATGGTCTTGGCATGTTCCTAACAGCTGAGAACATCCCAGGTTACAACATTTTTGGGTGCCATTTCTGTGGAGAATATTAGAAGGTTTTCACATTCTCTGGGAGTATGAAAAAGATCGGATCTGATTCTTGAGGGTGAAAAGGAGTTAGACACATATAGGATATTTCAGTTTTCACCTGGTGACTCCATGGTTTGAAGAATTCATATGATTCACTGGTAACTCCACTAGTTTCAATATGTCGAGTTCATTTACTTCTCATATAGCTGCAAGGTATGCACCATTTTACTTTTCAAATGTACTCGGTTATCCTAATGATATTCCTAGTATAGAATTATGGGAAGAAAATCTTCCTAGATTCAGAGAAGAAGAAGATGATAGTCCAACTAGGCATCTGTTAGAACTTTATGAATGCATGCATGAATTGAATATTTCTCATGAAGATGTTTATGATATCACTTGAGGGAAATGTAAGACATTGGTATTGAGGTCTTCTTATTGCAAGTATTTATTTCTCAATAAATTTCCATGTATGTTTTTATCATCATTATAATATGTTTTATCCAATTGATTTACTTTTTAAAGATTATTGTGATCAAGATGATGAAAAGAAAATTTACTATAATAATGAAGATAAAGAAGAAATCTTTGCACATCTGAATGAAGAGGTATCACATGAAATTTATTACACATAGGAATTACAAAGTTTTCAAGAAGATACACCATTTCTTCCTAATTTGGAAAACTACATTCAAGGTTTTTTCGGGAAAATTGGTGCTTCTTCTCAGGAAAATGATGATTTTCAATAAGTTTTGAAGCATGAAGAATACTGTTGCAATGAAAAATTTGAAACAATTTTGGAATACAACGAAGATTATTCTTGTAATAATGAGAAGGGGAAAGAATTTCCTCAAGTCCTTTTCCCTACCATGGAGAATACAAAAAAATATTCTATTAAACAACATGATGTATCTGTGCATTCAGAGGATTATCAACTTTCTTTTGAAGGAGGGGATACATCATCTTTAGAAATTTTCAGCAATCAAGTTAGGCCTGTGTACTACAACTACAAAGGCACAGAAGAATAATTGAAAGAGGAGATCCAAATTAAGGTTTCTTTAGGTAACGATGGTATATTCACTGAGCACAAAGAAGGATAATTTTTTGTCAATCATAAAATTCTCTTTCATATTTTTGAAGATACACTAGTTGTTTGGATGGAGTCTACATTGTCCAATATGTTAGATTTCATAGGTTTCAGAAGACTACCAATTTGTGATTGTAAGTACAAGTTTCCAATGAATGTTTTACTACAAATATTATATTCTTTTTATTTCTCAGAAAATTGCAAGCTAGAAGTTCATTCCATTACAATGTTTCTTACATGGTTACATTGGAAGCATGGATTTACTTGACCATGATGGGTTGAGATAACTAAAATAGGTTGCCTATAAACAAATAAGCTCCTCTATTGAGCATTTATTTCAATTTCAAGTTTTTAGTTCAAAAGTAGAACATGTTTGTTTCAGTATGTACAAACAGTTTGTTTCAACTGAGAATAAGCAGGTTTGCACATAAGGAAAGGAGATTTTATAGAAGGTATATAGATGGTTTCAGGTTGAGTATATGGAAAAAGGTACAAAAAATGGTAGGTTTCAGAGACTGCCAGGTTTCATTTTCAGAATGTAAGGGGTGAAGGCACAAGGGTCTACATGTTCTTAGCACTTTACAAGAAATCACTATCCCTAATTGGAGCCTAATTTTGCAACATATATTAATTTTTCCTAAGCCTCGATATTTTTTGTGTCTTCGTCAGTTTCCCATCACCGCAAAACCTTCAATCCAAAGAGTTTCAAAATTTATTCTTGATCATTTTCATTTAAAGTTTATGCCAAGCCAATATCTATCCTAAATCTAAGTTTTCATTTTTCCAAAATCTCATATCCTTGCACCAAACTTTGTCAAAGTTTCCTATAGTCTCAAATTGTCGATGTGGTGAAGTCTCACAATTCCTTGGTTTCTTCAAGTATGTCCAAAAACGACAAAGTTTCCCTTGCTACATAAAACCAAGACAAATATATAATATAAAAATAAAATTTTATTATTTTAAAATTATTTTATAAAATTTTATTATAATGTTTTATATTTGTTTTTTTGTTGAAAGTTTGGTTATTTAAAAAATGGGTTGCACATATGTTATGGTTTATTATGCCAAGCAATCATACTTATTAAATTTGAAATTCATGATCGAGGCTTTATAACAATTCAATCACCAAGAGCAAGCTCTCCATGAAGACCATGAGACAATATTAAATCAACAATCCTAATCCTTTTTGTGTTTCAATCTCGATGCCTTTTAATAGATGGACGTGGACCGAATGTATTTTGTCTCAAATTTGGTCCTGGACATGTGTTAAACATATATTTTATCACATTTTGGTCTGGGGCTATTTCAAATCCTCCCGACCAAAAGAGAAAACCAATAGGAGAATGCCAACACACTCATTGTTAGAAGACAATGAATTTTCAGTAGACTTTCCAGGAAAACTAGGAGGAATTTCAAGAATCCATGACATGGGTTTTTGGCGGGACGACCCCAATTTGGTAACTCGTGAGCATATTATTTAAATTATGAGCAGTTTAGGAGAATTTGTTGTTCTATTGAAGGTGAATTTGCTAGTTGCGTGAATGACCGATTTGCAAAAATGTCAAATGAAAATGGAACTCGCAGAAGCCATGGAAAAACAAGGATTTGTGAGCATTAATGCTAAATATGGCAGTTCATTGGATTAAAGTAGCACATGCAAGGTGAAGCAAGTTATTTCATTCCTTATTCTTACCTTGTATATTTACCATTCCTACTACTTTGGAGAGATAAGATATGAGGAAAAATATTGTCAAAATACAAGGGGGATTGGGTCTCCTACCTAACAGTTGTATGAGAAATCATTGATTATTTAGTTTATTCCTCATTTTAATATTCCAAGTGGAAACAACATGTTATTTGAATAACCGGTTCCTATTTTGATTGGTCAAATGAGACAACACATAGAGATGAAGTGTTAAAACCCTAAAATTCCTCCTCAACTATGTTTCTATTTGAGAAAATTGGTTCAGATTTGGAGGTAGATTTCCAGGTAGTAGTTGTAACCAATTCTAGAATCAAAGGCATCAGGTAAGCATTTAGTTCAATAATAAAAGAATATAAAAGAAACAAATGCAGAATATAATAGGGGGTGTTATCACTGAAATTTCGTTCGCAACATTGCACGCAAATGATTACAGAAATACAACAATTCCAACAAAAATTAGTTCACATGCAACATTCAAATACATTTCAAAAGGAAAAAACTATACAATTGGGAAAAATTGACATGCACAAATTCACTAAAGGAAGCGCGCGCATAGTGTGTGGGCCACCAAAGCCCTTAGAGCACACAATGCGCCAAATGAGCGACTGTGTAAGAGAAAAGATGCACACTCCTGTGAACGATGCATTTATGGTTCTTGTTGCCCCCCCAACCACTTATGGATCAACTCCCAACCTGATTTGACCTCCATATTTGAGCAAAATCTGAATGGGGGGCTGGTCAAGGGCCAAAGGTTGCCCTAAAAGGCCCCTTATTCACACCAAGAACCAATTATATTTTTCCTTGAAGAAATGCTATAAATGAAAGCCATGGGTGCACTAAGAAACCAAGATCTTCATAGTATTGTTATGCTGCCTCAATCCTCCCTTGAGAATCATCTTTTCTCCTTGGAGTATTCAAGTACCATTGCAATAGGCCATTCCACTCACCTCTTGAGGGAATAGGCATTTATTTTCTTCATCATTTTCCATTTTTCTTCCATTGTAAGAAGAAATTTCCATTAGGAAACTCAACAACCCTCCCAAGGAGGAAGAGGGGACCCATAAGTCCTCATTTTTCTCTACGGTGTTTTGCCAACTAATATAGTTCTCCATTGGTGGAATTATCCTGGTCATTGGTTGATTGTTTATGGTTCTAGGTTTCTTATGCATTCTAGTTTTTATTTTATTAGTTGTTTTATTTATTTATTACATGTATTTGGCTTGTTTGACCCACTCATGAACTTCTGTCTTTTCTAGCAGGCCCAACTAGGAATGCAATTATCATTGTTTTTCTCGCCCAAGTGATGAAACATGCACAATAGATTGGCGACCATACTAGGGAGAAGGTATCAAATTCCACCTTATTTGGGCTTAGAGAGCACTTCTTTTTAATCAATTTATCTTGCAGGTACCAAAACCGGCCTAGCCTAACCTGTCAAAAGAAAAATTCTAAGTTGGAGGAGGAGAATTTCACTCAAAAATTCCCCCCCAACACGTATCAGAAAGTGCACGGATATTCCAACCCAAAAACATGCACTTAACGCACTGTGCACCCCACAATCTTCTTTTCTCTGCTCATTTTGTGCACTGTGCTCCCATTGCACACCTGTCAAAATTGTAACCCGCACATATATCCATATTTTCAAAATTGTAAGTGTTTTTGTGATGATTTGAGGGCCCCTAACCTTCAAATTCTTTCTTTCATGCGATTTGTAATGCCCATTCACTCCACTTAGACTCCTTTCCCATATGAAAGGTTAGCTAAACATAGGAACTTAGGGGGTAAAAAGAACCAAATATTCTCCTCTTTTGCTTTGGTTTCCACATGGATGGCTTGTTTGGTTTGTTAAATTTAAGTTGTGATTATTGTTATCACATATAAAAACACTTACATTAGGACCATAAATTAACTTTGATCATTGAGTATGTTCTTCTCTCACACCATAGAGTGATATTGAGAATCAAAAAGGTGGTTAAAGGGACATTTCATCTCCCTTAAATATTTAGGAGAGGACAAAGCCCCCCTAGGGCTCCTCTTAGTTTCTTTTGAAATAATCTTAAAGTTGTAAGGGCCCATACATGCCCACATGTTGCAAACTTAGGATAGTTTCTTAAAATTTCTTTCTTAGTTTACATCATTAGGGAAGTTTAAAGATCAAAGTAACGAGCCCATACATGCCTACATGCATCCAATCTAGGATAGTTTTTCAAGATTTCTTAGAATAAACAACATTTAGGGAGTTTAAAGAATTGGTAAGGACCCATATGTCCACTTGCTAGTTCTTTAGGGATTTTAAAATTCCGCAAGGTTGTACCAATGAAACTTAGTAAGATAGGTAACAAATATTTGTAAGGACCACAAGAAGTCCAGATGTTGCAAATTCATACCTAACTTATTAAAATTTGGCACAATTTTTTTCACTTGCTCACACACAAAAGTCACTCCTCACTCACATAATTTCGATTTTGAATTGTGGAGGTTGAAGTAGATTTTATCCAAAGGAATTATGAAACGTCCCACTACTTCTTTGGAAATTATCCACACCCACATAATTCAAGCAATATTGGTTCAGACCCCCAATCTCTCAGCCCACCACATCTAAAATTGTTTCTAAAATATCACTAAGTTTTCCTCCACAGGAGGTKCCAAAAGAATTGTTTTAGTCTAGGTAGGATATCGGGGGTAGGCATCCAAATAAATCCCCGTTATCTGGTTCTCACATTTTCAAACATTAGAAGTTGACAAATAGGGAACTTCAAATCCTCCAAGTCAAGTGTTCCTACACCATAAGGTAGGGATATACCCATGAAGGGTTGAAGGCCGAGGTCCGGTTGTTCTGTGCGTCTCCCCTTGAGTCACCCAACTCTTGGAAGGGATCCATCCTGTGACCCATTTTTGAGGCCAAAAATCTAAATTCCGCACTTTGACCGAGGTACCTAGTGACCAAATTTAGGACATCTACCCAAGTGGCAATTGTAGGCTGCAATTGCACCTTGATCYGATTTTGTGTGGCTATTGGAAAATATCACCAGATCTTTCAGTATATGCACCCTCTACCCCTCATTATAACTTATTATTTCATCCTTCACTAGTTTCTCTTCTGGTTGGTTCAGACCCCACTATTGAGTGCTCTTGGAAGGTCCAATGCTATTTGAGAGGAAGGCCAGTACCTCTTTATGACATTAACATTTTTTTTATTTGTTCCCCCATGTAGACAAAATCCACCTACCCACATGTTTTCTTATTTACAGTTGGTTTATGTATGATTCTCATCTGATTACATGCAATTGTGAKTTATATTCTCTTGTGAAGGTACAAATTATACAAATCTCTTGTTCATTTATTTCTCTCATCACCATTTTCACACATTCACTTTTCTAGTCGGACACCATAGGGGACCCACATAATCCTCATCATTCGAGATGCTTGAAAAATCTCTCTCCTATTCTAGGAGGAGTCCCTAGTCTTTCCATCTCACCGGCTTAACCATCTCACACCCCCATGAGTGCTACTATTTTGGGATCAACCTTACTTGGTTCCAATTTTCTTGGGTCCAATTTCCAAGTACATCCATCCGCCATCTCTCCTTCACAAGGAGGCGAAGGGAAAACTTCTTCTCAAGGGAGAAGTACAACCCCACCAAATCTCTCTCAAGGGTCAGGTCCACTACCTACTCACACAATGGCTAGAACTAATCCTATTTGACTAAATTCATGAATGATCCCATTTTACATGACCCCACATGGCCCAATATGCCTACCAAGCTACCTTAAGATATTCCAAAATTTGAAGGAAAACCAGGGGAAGATCCCACCAACCATGTTATGACCTTCCACCTATGGTGCTCTTCAAACAACATCATGGATGACTCCATCCATTTAAGGTTATTTCAAAGAACACTCACTGGTCCATCAACCAAATGGTATGTGGATGAAAAATTAGGGTCCCATGTGACTTTTGAATCCTTGGCCAAAGCCTTTTTGGCCTTTTTTCAACTACCTATTCATCATGACACTGGTTTAGAACTACTCTCTGAGTGCAAACAAACCTCATCTATGCATATTTCCACCCACATCCACAAATGGCATTGACGATGTAGTTTATTTAAAGCATAAACCACCAAAGAACAACGCCTCAATTGGTTTCTGAAATCACTCGTCTCTATACTTGCCAAAGATGTAGAATCCACTTTTCCTCAGTTCGAAGAGGAAGCCATTAGAAAGGCCCAATAGTTCTACCTTATCTATGCCCAGTTAGGTTACTTATACACAATGTTACATGATGCACCGAGACCCATACCATTTAGCCAGGACAAACCCAGAATGTCTCACGCTATGGATGGGTTTATTGGTACCACTGCACACCACAACCCGTACAACCAACCACAACCTATGTATGGTGCACCTCAATATATGCAACCATATGGAGGGCCATATTATTACCCTCCTCCCCCTTACCAAAAACCATATCCTATTGCTCCCCCCCCACCCATGAGTGGACGCTCGTCGACCCCCATGATGTATCTGACCTCTCAACCAAGTTCGGGTTCACCTTCTACCTCAACATATAACCTAGGCACTAGTGAAAGCACTTCACCTTCCTATGCACCCTATGGATCATTGCCACAAAACAATCCATACTTTCCATTTCCTAGTCCTCCACAACTAGTTTCTCCTCCACATGGACAACCACATGTCGACGTTAAGTTTGTTCAACCCTATCCCATTCAACAAATTCATACTTTTGAACAGTTGAATATGGAAAATCCAGCCCATCATTCAAATAATGCCAAGAAGAAAGGAAAAAAACAAAACAATAATAACTCGGGACCAGGTGAAAATAACCCCCAACAAAGCAAATCCGATGGGGGCAACCAAAATCAAGGTAACTAGAACCCCCAAGCTGAAAATAACAACAAACGCCAAGGGAAGAACAACAACAAAAACCTCAGAATGAACTTCCCTTGCACTCTTTGCGGTGAGTATGAACATTACACTCACCATTTCCCCCAAATTTTTGACTTCAAATGAATGAAATAATCCATGAACGTGCCACATCCTCTAGCGCCACCTACCCCTCAGTAGGCCCCATAACAATACTTTCAACAACCACCTCCGATAGTATTGCAAAACCCTATTCCACACCAAGGTGTGATGAATACCCAACATGAGGTAAACCCTTCCCTACCACAAATGGGGCAGTATCAAAACCCAGGGCCTATCCACCCTGGAAATCCAACGGATCGCCATATCCTCCTTACTAGCGAAGAAGATATTCTTCTGCAAATGTTCGGTCGTCAATACGGCATGCCCCCTGAATCTACTTCAATCACCCCGGAAGCAGCTCCAACTACAATCGGAAAACCCTTGATGATTACACACCCTAATACTGAACCTACCATTCTTATACCTTGCATTCCATTACAAAGAAATTTCAATAACCCTCAAGCTAGGGAAATACAGAAATACAGTCTGGTTGATGACTTGGCACAGTCTCCTACATCCATGACTGTATTGGAGGTCCTCCAAACCTGTCCAAATTAGCGGAAAGTCTTACTATTCACCTTGGGGGCAGTCGACCCAGCTGATATTAGACTAATTAAATTTGATATATATATAGTGGAGAACCACTCCTCCTCGCTCTGGTAGATTTCCAGATACCAATAAAGATTTGGAACATCACGGTTCATCGGTGTATCATTGATAAAGGTGCGCCACATGCAACATGTCCAAAACTGTATGGAAGAAAATTGTCTCTCCTAAGCTAGTACCATCTGCCATCACCTTGAGAGCCTATGATGGTCGACCATCCTCCCCTGAAGGGCTCTTCCAAAATGTCCCCGTCGAACTCGAGGGCAAAACCATCCTTATCGACATTGAATTTATCGATTCCCCACTCGATTACAATATCTTGTTTGGACATAGCTACATGTATGCTATGAAGGTAGTCACCTCTTCTATGTTTTGAACGATGATATTCCCCCACAACGGGAAAATTTTCACCATCGACCAAATTACACTTTATGAGCCTACCCACTCTGCCAACATCGATAACGTCTTGCCTCTTGTCCGCACTAGCTTAGATGATTATTCACTCATTGACATAGGCCCCAGAATTTTTGTTGGGTATGTGTTATATTATTTGCATGTGTGTGTGTGAGCGCTTCCTAGGGGGGTCCCAGGGGGGGCCAGGTATGCCCCCCCCTAGTTATGCACAATGTTCGGCACCGGGCGGTAGCCCGGGGTAGTGCCCCAAAATTTGTTTTGGACAATTTTTTCTATTTTTAGCGGTTTTCTAAATTAATCCCGGATTAAGGGATTAGGGTTTTGGTGTCTACAAAATACCTAAAAACATTGTATATATTGTATGGTGAAATTTGATATAATGAATATAAGAAAGGTTTTCCCCGATTGAGGGTTTCTGGTATAAATCTTTGTGTACTATGTGTATGATCGATTGATTAAATTCTGTTTTGATTAAGAATCTATGTGCATTGATTTACTTCACAGGTTTAAAACTTACATGTGGTATCAGAGCTCGTTTTTGGCTTCAGAGGGATGCCTTTTTTATTGAGGATTTTGCTCAGTCTTGATACATCAAGTTTATCTTGGGTCTGTGATAAACGTAGGTTTAGTGGGAGCGTTTGCAGTGGATATTCGAGTGTAGAAAGAGGAATGGCGATCTCTTCTAGAATAGAGATAGATAAGTTCAACGGTAAAAACTTTGAACTATGGAAGCTCAAGATGGAGGACCTTCTTGTAGACAAAGAACAATGGATCGCTGTGGATTCTGGTACATAGCCTACTGGTACACAACCTACTAGTACACAGATGACTGGTACAAAACCTACTAGTACACAAACTACTAGTACACCACCTACTGGTATGTCGAAGGAATATTGGGAGAATTTGGACAGAAGAGCAAGGAGTACTATTCGATTCTTCCTGGAAGATTCGATGTTGTTGAATGTCTCGGGAGAATCTACAACCAAGGAACTATGGGATACGTTAGGGAATTTGTATCAATCAAAGTCCCTGGTAAACAAGTTGTTTCTTCGAAATAAGTTGTATCATCTTAAAATGAAAGATGGAGATTGTGTGACAAAACATATAAATGACTTTAATACTCTGTTAAGTCAACTTGTATCTATTAATATTACTATTGCAGAAGAAGATAAGTGTATTACTTTGTTATGTTCTTTTCCAGACTCTTGGGATAATCTGGTTGTAGCAATTGGTAGTACCACTCAATATACATTGAAGTATGAGGATGTAGTTTCATCCTTGTTATCTGAAGAGATGAGGCAGAAAATCATGGATGGTCGTAGAACAGATGATTTATCTATAAAAGGTCGTACCCGGGAAAGAAATCCTGGTAAGTCTTCAGGGGGGGAGACCTAAATCTACAAGTAGATCTAAGTCTCTAGGAAAATCTTTGAGGAAATGCTGGAAGTGTGGTAAAACAGGGCATTATAAGAAAGATTGCAAGTCTAAGAAGGTTGATAAACCAAAGGGATCTGATAGTACCTCTTCCACAGAGGAAAAAACCTCCACTAAAGAAGGAGGTGATGTTTACCTGGAATCTATAGGTACACATGTAGACCATGATGTATGATTGATCGACTCATGTGCATCATACCATATGAATCCTCACAGGGAGTGGTTCTCTGAATATGAAAAATACGATGGTGGTGATGTATTCCTAGGAGATGACTCGACACCCAAAATCATGGGACATGGAAGGGTTAATTTGCTACTAAAATATGGAAGGATTATAACTCTCCCTGGGGTTCTGCACATTCCAAAACTAGCGAGGAGCCTAATATATGTAAGCAATTTGGATGATGCAGGAGTGGATACTATATTTGGAAAGGGCACTTTCAAGATGGTACGCAGAGCAATGGTGTTGATGAGGGGAGTTCAGTGTGGAACTATGTACAATTTGTTGGGAAGCACTTATACTAATGGGTGTAACAGTTATGTTGTCCTTGAGGAGACAAATAAAGAAGACAAGACCAATACCGTCCCTGAAAAGAAGACCATGTTGTGGCATCAAAGACTGGGGCATATTGGAGAAAATGGCCTTCGAACACTACACGGTAAAGGCATGGTTGAAGGTATGTCTACTCACACTCTAGATTTTGATTTCTATGAACATTTCATATATGGTAAATAGAATCGAGTAAGATTCCCATCTGGTTCTACAAGAGCAAAGGGGATCTTAGAATTGATACACAGTGATGTGTTTGGACCTGTGCTTGTTCCATCACTAGGTAAGTCTGTGTATAATGTTTCATTCATAGATTATTTCTCAAGTTACACATGGATTTATTTTCTTAGAAATAAATCTGAGGTATTTAATAAATTTAAAGAGTTTAAGGCTTTGGTAGAAAATCAGATAGAGAAGAAAATAAAGGTATTGAGAATAGATAATGGTGGAGACTTCTGTGGAAATGAATTCAAAGAATTCTGTAAGAAGTGTGGTATAGCAAGGCAGAAGACTACTCCATACAATCCTCAGCAGAATGGAGTTGTAGAAAGGATGAACAGGACACTGATGGAAAAAGCAAGGAGCATGCTTAGCAGTGCCAAGTTAGGACAAGAATTTTGGGTAGAGGCAATGGGTACAACATGTTACCTGGTCAATTGATCACCTTCATCAATGTTGGATGATAAAACTCCACACGAGGTATGGACTGAAAAGAAACCCTCTCTTCAACATCTTAGAGTGTTTGGTTGTGATGCTTATGTACATGTTCCAAAGGAAAATAGGAGTAAGATGGATAAAAAAGTTGAAAAGTGTATCTTTATTGGTTATAAATATGGTGTGAAAGGTTATAAGATTTGGAACCCAGAAACTAAGAAGACTGTTTACAGTCAGGATGTTGTTTTTAGAGAGGTAAAAGATGTGTCCAAACAACAATTCCTACCAAGGCAAGACGAACCTGAGAAAATAGAGCTAGAGTTGGATGATGCAAAATATGAATCATTTGAAGGAGATGAAGCTGAAGAAGATGAAGCAGAAGAAGAAGAAGAACCTCATACGCCATTATTGAGGAGATCAGTGAGAGAAAGAAGGCAACCAGAAAGGTATAGTCCACTTGATTTCCATTCCAATTTTTCTTTATCTATTACTGATGATGATGCCATAACTGTTAGGGAAGCAATGAATTCAAAGGATAATAAACTCTGGAAGAAGGCCATGGTTGAAGAAATGGATGCCTTGGATAAGAATGAGGCAAGGGATATAGTTTAGTTTCTAGCTGGAAGAAAATCTATTGGTAGCAAATGGTTGTTTAAGAAGAGGTTTAATTCATAAGGAAAAGTGGAGAAACACAAAGCTCGGTTAGTAGGAAAAGGTTATTCCCAGGTAGAGGGAATTGATTTTGGTGAGATGTTTTCTCCTCTTGCTAAGTTAACTTCTATTAGATTTATTTTATCTATTGTTGTTTCTTTTGATCTTGAAGTGGAATAGATGTATGTGAAGACAACATTCCTACATGGGGATCTGGAAGAAGAAATCTACATGAAGCAACCAGAAGGATTTGTAGTAAAGGGAAAGAAAGAGCTGGTCTGTAAGATAAAGAAATCACTATATGGTCTGAAGCAATCACCTAGGATGTGGTACCAAAAGTTTGACACATACATCCTTGGATTGGGATTTGTGAGAAGTAGGGATGATCACTGTGTATATTCCAAGCAGGTTGGTAATCACTTCATTTATGTAGTGTTGTATGTTGATGAAATGTTGTTGGTAGGAAATAGCATGGATGTTATCAAGGAGGTGAAATCACAACTATCCTCCAAATTTGACATGAAGGATCTCAGTGATGCTAACTTCATTCTGGGAATGAAAATTAAAAGAGATTGTGCAAACAAGAAACTCTGGTTGAATCAAAGAAAATATGTTGAGACGATATTGCATAGGTTTAATATGCATGGAAGTAAACCGGTCAAGGTTCCTATTCCTATAGGTGTAAATTTATCTGCAGATCAGTGTACAAAGACACAGGAAGAATAAGAGGACATGTACCATTTTCCATATGCCAGTGGACTTGGCAGTTTGATGTATGCAATGGTCTATACTAGACTGGAAATTGCACATGCAGTGGGAGTTTTGAGCAGGTATATGTCAAAACCAGGGAAGGAGCGTTGGAAAATAGTAAAGAGGGTCTTCAGGTATTTGCATGGAACTACCAATTATGGATTATGCTACCAAGGAAGACCAGGATTGGACATAGTGGTGAACATACATGGCTTTGTTGATGCAGACTAGGCTGGAGATATGGATCACAGAAGATCTACAAGTGTGTATGTGTTTAACCTATTTGGAGGAGCAATCAATTGGATGAGAAAAACATAGGTTGTAGTGGCACTCTCAGCTACAGAAGTTGAATACATGACAGCCACTCATACAAGCAAGGAAGAAATATGGTTACAAATATTGTGTTTAGGTATTGGGTTGGTACAACAAGTAGTGAGATTAGATTGTGACAGTCAGATTTCAATCTTCCTGGCAAAGAACCCTTCTTATCATTCAAAGAAAAAGCATATTGATGTTTAGTATCACTTTGTGAGAGACATGGTTGAGGAAAATAAGGTGTTGTTGGAAAAGGTTGACACTTTGAAGAATGTTGCAAATTCATTGAAAAATTTTGTGAGCTCAGAAAAGTTCTCCTGGTGTAGAGTAACAATGGAAATTTCTGCCCTAGATTGTTGACTATATAATCCTGTTGACCCTTGGATGAAAAGAAAACAACATGTGGGAGAATGTTGGGTATGTGTTATATTCTTTGCATGTGTGTGTGTGCATGCATCATATTCAACAACTTCATCTAACGATCTCTCTAGTAGTGTTCTTTGTGTTGTGTGCACCGGGTGCTTCCTCGGGGGGGGGAAGTGTTGTTCCAGCGTCTTTACTTAAGGCTTAGAAGTACAGTGTCTAGGCATCCGAAAGTGAGTAAGGGGTAGAGAAGGAAGAAATGTCAACCTTCGTCAAGGGAAACTATGGTTGATTTCTAGGTTGTTGTCTAGCTTCCAACTATTCCTGGATGTTTATGTCCCTTTCAATTGCTACCCACGAACATTCCAGTTCTACCCAGGTAGTGGTTTTTTTAAGAATAGTATCAAAAAKATTCAAGGCAATATGTGTTTGGTCTGATAGTCCGGGTTCAATATTAGGTTGTCTTGTCACAGGGACAGTCATAGAGAAACATAATGATAAGAAAATCTCAAAGAAATGTTTTAGATGTTGTCTCGATTTCGGTCGTATAAAGGAGAGTTATAGCTCCGATGGTGAAAAMAGGATGCAAACCAAAGGCCCTTTCTCATAACTGAGTTATATTTTAATACATATGTATRTAAGAAAAACATTAAGCTGYCTATCATGTAAGGCTCCTATCAAGGGATAATATCACTTATAAACAGAAGAAGAAAAAAGATAAAGAAATAACCTGATGAAGCATAAAATAAATATAGAAATCTAAAATTTTCACTGGTCTTATACCTGCTGATAGCCGGTACAGAGGAAAAATGGTAAACAATATAGAAAACTAGAATTTATTCACTATAGTAGAGGTTGTACTAAATTATAGCGAAGCATTCATCAGATACATATATGAAATGAAATGAAATATGAAATACAAGGAAACAAACTCATAACGCAGTCTTGACGGAATCAAGAATATTCGGATTTGCTTTGTATTAACTCTTGAGGAAGAAAAATCTCTATTACAATCGACCCAAAAAGGTCCAGCCCTTGTTCCTTCCTTCTATTGTATATTTATACAAATTTACATATGATGGAATCCCAATCGTTCCAGGATTTTCAGTTACAACGAGAAGGAGATCAATCGTTTCATTTCTTTATCCTATGTCTTTATTTGGTACCAGAAGCCTACCCTCTCGCACGCTCAGTACAAGTAACACATTTCTCCACCAGCCGAGATATCAACCCAGAAGGCTCCGCTTGAAAATTGGCCTAAAAAATATAACAATCTCTAACTAATTGTGGTAACTTTTCTTCCATCTGTTGGTCTAGGGTGTCGATGGTGCACAATCGCACACTTGGTTTAATAATCCATTTATCTATTTGAACTATGTCTTTCTGAGTTACTTGTGAGACTTCGGCCGAATCTCTTTCTTCTTTTTCATTTATATCAAGTGAGAATTTCACTATATTCATTTGGTTCAGTGTCTCAACATTGCTCTCACTATCAATGCCCAACAGACCTCCTTCTATAGAACCGAAAGCCTCTTCACAGGATTTCCATACCTTATTGGCTTGCAATTTTCCTTCTGATATGCTGCGTTCCCATTCTTTCAACAAAATATTACCTCGTGTCTGTTCCGAAATGGAAAACTTGGAACTATTTGCCGATTCACTATTTGTTGTAGCTATTACAGCCTTTTGAAATGTGACCCGAGCTGCTCTAGCTTCTCTCTCTCTGACAGATAATTTTTCTGATACTTGATCAATAAGCAGACAATTGTCCCAAATCATCTCTACCTTGGTAAGTAAACTTCGCTGGGCTGCATAAACCCTGCTTCGAATCTCCATAGCCTGGGACTGGAACATCCCGATATTTATAAATTGGCTTTCAGCGATCTCTAATCTAACCTGTAGCTGTCGTATCATGTCTCTTTGCTGGCCTACTTGTATTTGACTGGTCTGAGCTACCAGCTCTGCTTGTTCGACCTTAGCTTCTAGCAGCTCGATTTCCTTTTTATCGGCCATCCTTACTTGTTCTATTCTTGTGTTCGCCTAGTCCTTGGCAGCTTCCTCTACTGTGGCTAGCTTAGCTTCTAAGGTTTTGATGAGGCAACTTTTTCGCTTCAGTTGATGTTTCAAAACCCCAACTGAAAATTGGTTTGTTGTAGCATACGCCCCTAATGTGCCGGCTATTTCTGTCACGAATTCATCCTTCTTCTTGTATTTCCCGTCGGTCAACACCTTAAATTTCTTGGCTGTTGATCCCTCTTCTTGATAGAATTCTCTTTTTACCACAAATTTTCTCTTCTTATCAAAAAAGAACTCATTTGGAGGGAGCTCTTCCATCCTTATAGGTCTCAATTCCTCATTGAAAATCCACCCTGCATCTATGTTCCCTTGAGTTGATTGTAAGGGAGTAATGGAGGTGATGGGATCTCTGATTTTCTTAGCTGACTGGCCTGGAGTGGTAACTGGAGTCTACTTTTTCAGCGGATCGAGAATTTTCATTTCTGGTTTCGAACTCTTAGTTTTCTCCTCCTTGTCCTGGTGTTTTTCTTGTTCGGGTGTTGAATCTTTTGAGCCTTCGGCTCCTTTTTGTTGCACCTCTACTGTTATTGGATTCTCACCTTGCAATACTGGGGGAAGACAACTTCGCCGATGTTCTTGGAATTTTAAAACATCGGCCCTCTCTTCGGGTTCCAGGGCTTGTATTCGAGCCAAAACCTCGGCATAAGATCTCGTGCCTCGAAAAATGTCATCCGAGGGTGAATTTTCATGTTCGAACCTTTTAAGCTCGCAATTGGCTAAGTGATTACTTGCGACCCTCTATGGATCATGCTTTTTGAATTCGACATGAACCAATTTCAGGTCCTCCAGGGCTAATGCCTCAGCTTTAGCATGCCTGAAATATAACAAAGAATAGGAACTTAAATGAATAAGAAAAGGTGGCCATACCTTATTAGAATATCCCTTAAGCTCCTTGCTTACGCCATCGATTATAGTTTGTCTGGAAATCTCACGGCAAGCCAGCCTATCGGGTATGAATAATGGCAAGGCATTCAGAGGAACAGAAGCACCGAAAACCCTGAGATATGAAAATTCTGCTTCCACGTACCAGTCGGCTATATTGCTCAGATTTACTGCGATACTGTCTGAGATCCTAGGTGGTGGGTGGCCGAATATAGTGACATGCAGTGGTACCATCACCCAGTTAAAGATTTCATACAAAAAATCTGAGGCTTTGTCTTCCCACAGCTTTGAATGGTAGACATGGATGGGCTCAGCCTCCGATGGAGTCCAGCTCCAACTCATCAAGGGAAAAGGTGTCAAAAAACACACAGCGTCCATGATATACGCGGACATAAAGAATGAAGTGATATTTCTGCTCTCCTTTTGTGCTCGATACTCTGTAACTCGACTATTCAAACTATCGGATAATAGTTTATCCCAGTTGAAGGAACAACCCTTGGCGACCATGTGAATTAGAGGCACCCACTGAAGGAAACAATGTGTGGTGTCCTCTGTCCCATATAATATGTAGGTCATCATAGTGATATATTTGAACTGTGGTTCTAGAGAGGCTATTGAATATATACCATTACTGTCCACCCTGAACTTCGCAGGGTGTGAAACCTAATCTTTGATTAAACCAGACATAGTCTTGTCATATTGCACACATTCCTTGTGTTTAAAATTCTCTAGGAATTCGGCATTGTAAACAAATTCCAACACAGTTGACAACTTATACATAGCCTATAATTGTTTGGGTCTGAAAGTCCCAACGATGACCCTCTTCTCGTTGACGATGGTTCTGGTTGGTATATCTACATGGTCTAATGCCCACCGGATCATATCATAGTAAGGGAGCAGATGTGGCCTAGCCGCTACTTTATGCATTTGAGCCTGGACTACTATCTTATACTTGGTGACCAAGTCATCTTTTTCATTTTCACTGGAATCATCCGAAACATCTACCAATTCAGACTGTAGAACCTCATAAATATATGACCAGGTCCTGACAGAGTCGACACTTCGAGGTGAAGTATCAGAAATGTTGTCTGAACCTTGTCCTGAAACCTCAACAGTGGCTTTAGATGCTTTTCGCGGGGCCATGGCAGGGGATTCTACTTTAGCTCTCCTGTGATAAAAATATGTATACATACAGAAATTAGTTCGCTCACGAAAATTTGGCTCTGCGTAGGATAGAAATGAAATTTGAGACAACAAATAAAAGATCCATGCCTTCGACCATTTAAAACTAGTTCGTCCCCAGGAACAGAATGATCAAATCATTCTTAAATATAAATTTAGCAATAAAAACCAAATCCTTACTTGTCAATTCGCCTCATTTCTAATTACTGTCATAAATTCTGACAGTTCATAATGCAAGTTGGTAGAAAGAAAGTTTAAAATCACCTCGGAGACTGTTCATATTAATTTTCATATTAAAACAATGAAAATGTTGTCTTAGCTTAATTAATCAGGCCTTTTTTTAAATGTTAACTAATCTTTCGGCACTCGCTTCATCGGGAGCTTTTGCTTTAAYCCTTTGAACCTCTAAGACTTGAGATTGTGATAATTATCTTTGGTTAATAAAAAAAACGTAACCATGATTAGGTGTTTAATTAATTACGTGGTTATTTATATCACAACTTCGCGACTCGAAGCTTTGACGGTATAGCTTCTGCGAGGCTTGTATGCCGAGTTGCGAAATCGCGAGATCGCGATGATATGATTTAATTAAATTGGAGGATAAAACCGGATTAAGTGTTTAATTAATTACGTTTTAATTTATATCGCGACTTTGCGACTCGAAGCTTCGAAGGTATAAATTTTGAGGGAAAATACATCGAGTTGCGAATTCCCGACAAAGCTTAACCATGGCTAAATTTTTTACCTTTAACATTAACCCGGGTTACTAAAACAAGAATCTTGTGGTTTCGGCTATCGGGGTTACGACGATAAGACTTGTGGAGCTAGAAAATGCCGAGACACGAAATCCCGATGATGCTTAGCTGTGGTTTGGAATATTTTTACTCTCGGTTATGATCTGGGTAAACTTTTTAAAACCAGTTCGCTATTTCACCCCTCGGGACTTGTAAACTATGTGATCTATAACTTCCGACCTACGACATCCCGAGGTAAAAAATTAGAGACTTGTTTAAATGATTAAAATAAAATAAATCGTGCCTTAAGAGTATGATAGCCATCGYTGTTTGTGTGATGAGACTTCTGAGATTTTGGGAAAAAATAAAGGAAAATATGAAAACCAACTTTCGCCTTCAAGCATTAAGATATGAAATTTTAAACAGGCTATGAAAAACAAAGGTAGCTCTAACAACAGGTATTCCCCCCCCTGGTTACACGCAGTGTTCGATGCAACATCCCCAATTTTGTTTTTGGGCGGTTTTTTCTATTTTTAGTGGATTTTGCTATTTTAGTGATTTTCTAAATTAATCCCGTATTAAGGGATTAGGGTTTTGGTATCTAGGGAATACCTAAAAACATTGTATATATTGTATGGTGAATGGTGAAATTCAATATAATGAATATAAGAAAGGTTTTCCCTAGTTGAGGGTTTCCGGTATAAATCTCTATGTACTATGTGTATGAGCCATTGATTAAATTATGTTTTGCTTAAGAATCTATATGCATTGCTTTACTTCACAAGTTTAAAACTTACAATTTTCAATGACCCATCCTTGTTGGGGGCATACCATGGAGCACCACCTCTCATACACCCTTTAGCACAAGTGTGTGTTGTATATTCTAATGGAACCAATGCCATGTTGAGAACTCAACACACCCTAAAAAGCCTCTGTCAAAGTTTTACTTTTTTGGGTACCACTTGATCTTCTACAGTGTCTGATTCGATTTCAATTTTGAAAATGTTTTGTCTTTGGTTATTTTCATGATTATCATCACCCATTCAGGTTTTCTTGAAATTATGAAACCCCATAACTTAAAAATATCTTAAATACTTGAATAAAGAATCGATAGCCAAACACTTCACTGAACGCGCTCAGGGTCGGCATCAGAGGGAATTCAAAGAAGTAAAAAAGAACCTTTCGGAAACAACAGTCGCCGAGCGTCGATCTTCATTAGCATCGATATATGGAAGTTATAGTTTTCGTTAATATTTTCACATAAAGATATCATCGATAGCCGATTCCCCTTCAGCATCAGTGAAATACGGGGATGATAGATGTTAACAACTAACGAAAAGAAATCGCTGATAGCTGATGCCTGACGCACTTTGTCGGAATCGGGGAAAATCTAGAAGGATCACAATGAACATTTTGACTGCGGTAAATTTATCCTTGATTGCTAATCCCCAATGTGTTTTTGGCATCGAGACTTTTTCAAGAAAGTCGATCTGAAAGCGCTTTGATAGGTTTATCGCCGATCTCTGACTTGGATACTTTTTTCGGAAATTGGAAAGCTAAGGTTTGTTTTAGAACGAATAACTTAATGAAAGTCCCATCTCTGATTAATACACTCGAATTAAGTCACCGGTATTCATCACCACATGTGTTTACGAGGTAGGAGGATATTATAGTCCAGTTTATCCTGAGTTATTCTTGGTTCCCTAGGTCTGAGTCACACCTCTGAGTCAGCTTTTCCACAGCAGCATTGTATGGTAAGATCGATCGGCATCAGAGGATTTTGCAGGAGGACATCAATGAAAACGTTCATAGAACATCCCCGATCCCTGATCCACCCACCAAGAGAGAGACACAATGGGACGTTTTAGCATTACATATGATCGAATTTTGAGAATTTAAGGAGCTAATTAATACCCCATCCTGCATTAGTTGCTACCTTGTGCACCAATCAAAATATTCGTTTAAAATCACTGATAGACCAAATCACCACCCGCACCTCTACTGTCAACCCGTGATGAATTTAAGTTCTAAATATTTGGTGGTAGATTTGTTACAATTTCACTCATAACCTGAATTGAATGGCTGAAGAGACACGATAAGATCTTCCTTGTTTAAATTCTCTTGAACTGTTGTAAACGAAATCATTCTTTGCATAAGAAAATTTCGGAGCATCCGAAGGAGCAAGATGAGCGACTCAAAGGCTGTATCAACTCCATGAGTAACAAAATAACCAAGTTTTATCAAGCTTCACAGGTATATATCCAAGTCTATAAATTCACTGGCTATAATTCATACGTGTTTATCTAGATTTATTTTTTACACAGTCATTGAAATCATGTTTAAATTGTAGGAACGATGCCGCCGAGAAATCCAACCACAAGATGCTTTCCAAGAGCACCAAATATAAAAGAACTAGAAACGAGCTAAGGCTCTTCTCCAGGGGTCGCGAGGTAGTTGGATTATGTCCCAAGGCCAAAGCTTGTCGTCAAGACAACAACGAAGAAGGTTTTCATCCAGCCTCCGGCCTTTGGTGATACAGAGGAAAGCACTAGGTCCAAGATGGTGCTCCCACATTGGGGAGAACTCTTTAACAATATCAGTCGGGAGGAGTACCCATAATATGTCCCACATAGTAGCTCATACATAAGGGTGCTCGATGACTAGGTGTTACCGAACATCCGACGGTCGTATCTACACATGGTGGCGAGACGAACCCCCATTTTCCCCTGCATAGAGGTCCTGCAGTGTCTCATCGACCACACATACACACATAAATGTTTAATCAACCATGACAATGGTGAGTGTGTCAAATGTTTCCTCCTAGTTGAAGTACATAAATATTACAAACTCAGAGACCTAGAGGAGTGGCTAAACACAGACTTTGTGGTGAAGTTCTATGAATGCCACAACACCATCCAGGTGATGGCCTCATGGTGAAAGGAGGAAAATAAGTTTACCAACTAGAGCAATGACTGGTATGGGACAATAAACTTGTGGGAGCCATACATATATTTGATGGCTCTCATTTTCCAACTATACAGAGAGAAGGACTGTTCCAGATTTTCCTAGGCATGGATGCCCTTGTCTTACACAGTAACGATCTTTGGGAGTGGCTTAAACTTGGGAGAAATAATTTCTAAACAACTGAGCATTTGTGTACAACAAAATCAGACACCGAAGGAAGGAGAGACACTATGTTTCTACATGTCTTCATACTTGCTCGATGTCATGTACGCCAGAAACGTCTTCGTCAGCATGAATGTGAGCTAGCATGTTGCAGAACTCCTGGTACACGTCTACTTTAGCATGCTATGGGAAAATAGGTATAAGAAGTCTTACTCCCTCATCTGCAATGAATTCATCGCGCTAATTTATTTTATTCTTTTTAAGAAGGAATGCCCAAGACTATCGGCTACAACCAAGAAGATTATATCCAAGTTAGGAAATTGGTATTTGGATGAGCGTGCCACCTACATCTGTTAGGGTCCTAACACGAACATAGGTAGAACAATATATTCGGATGTAATAAAGGTCAATATTAATAAGGCTTTTCAATAAAATAGAATAAGGCGGATGTAAGAAGACCTAATAGAAGCTTCCGCTTCTAGAAGGATCTTCCTTTAGATGCTTCTTTTTAGTATAAATAGGAGTCGAGGGTATGAGAACCCTAGCTTGGATATTATTGTAATAGAGCTCTGTTCAACTGGAGGTTTCCCCCTCGAAGAGGCCTGTGAACATTGCTTTCAGATTCAAAGTGTTATTTCTGTTGTTATTCGTATATCATTTCAGTGTTGTTTTGGTGAATGTTCTGGTTCTATTGTTGTTATTCTACCATTACTAGCATTTTATTTCAGTTCTGCATACATTTTATATTTGGTATATTACAAGTGGTATCAAAGCACTTTCCTCGGCAGAAAGTGTGGGTTAAACTTTTCTTAGGGTAGAGACGTATTCCATCGTCTTTAAGCCACAAAGATTTGTTGTTATGCACATAAACCTGCGGTTGAGGGATTCATACACGCAGGAAATACAAGTGGTACTTAAGCGCACATTTGTTGGCCACCCTTGTAACCCCTGTTTGTACCCCTTTGGGTGGTAGCACATCAAACAACACCTATGTATGGATCATCCTAGATTACCTGAAGCCCTCTTTAGATAAATAGATCGGCCGCCTGACTGCTATAGTGTCACTGAGAATAGCACTCGGGAAGATACTCTCTAGTACCTGGGTAGTCGGGTAGTATGGTTAAGGGTACAATCTATCCTCCTTAGTTAGTGCCTGGAGATATTGGGCCAAGTACTACTATTGGACCCCACATGTATATCAGAGAGTTATAGCACAGGGCAAACCCTTGTATGTAGAACCCTTGAATACCTAACCCTGGGGGAATAGAAACATAAACAAATTGAAATAGAAAATATCTATTGCCACGCAACTGTGTTCAGGTTTCTAAGTAAATACACATTTCTTTCTGGTTAAGCATTTGGGCATTTCCTCTCTACATTATTCTCCAGACCGGAGTATAACTCTATAAAAAAAAAAAAAAAAAAGTCTGGAAATTTTTTCACCATTATTTGAGACCTATTCCATTGGATTCATCTCTTTTCCCTTATCACATTCATCCATATCCTTTTTTCGGCCAAATTTTTTTACCTCGCCCACCCCTTTTCAGTTTCCTCATCCTCATGGCTCATACTTGTAGCCAAGACTTGGAAGCTCGCTTCAACACTTTGCAATCTGGTCTCATTAAGACCCAACAAGAAGTGAAACAACTCAGTGCCAATGTTTCCACCATCAATACAACCATCCAGTCCTCAAGGGGGGAAATCAAACAAGACCTCACCACCCATCTTGAATCAATCTTTTCGGCACTCTACACCAAACTACATATCCCTACAGATAACCCTTCCTCTTCCTCACCTCTACATACTGAAGGTGACCATTCCTCTCATTCTCATACCTTGCAGAACCATCACTTTCAACGTGACCTACGCCTTCCACGGGTGGATGTGACCAAATTTGATGGCTCGGACCCCACTGGTTGGGTAACCCAAATGGAACATTACTTCTCTTTATATGACATTATAGATGACTTGGCCAAACTCTGGTATGGTGTTCTCCATCTAGATCAAGAACGTTGGCAATGGTGTCAATGGAGAAAAACCTCTCGTCAAGGGTATATTGCTTGGACACACTTTGTTGCAAATCTTTATGAACTCTTTGACACTGACACAAACCATTTGGGCCATTTGACAAAGCTGAAACAATTAGGAATAGTGGAAGACTTTATAGCTGCCTTTGAGCGCTTGGCTTTTAGAACAGAGGGCATGTCTGATGCCTTTTTCCGAGAGTGTTTTATCAGCGGCCTCAAGGATGAAATTTGGGCCCATGTCCTCATGGATCGATCTGAGAGTTGGGTGGAGTCTACCAAAAGAGATAAAGAAGCACAAAAGGTTGTATCTGATCAAAACTACAAACCCTCCTTTATCCCTCACCCTAAACTAGTAAATCCCACTACTCCCTCTGCTCCACTTAAGATCCAAAAATTGACCAGGACTAAAATGGACGAACGCCAACTCAAAGGCCTTTGTTATAAATGTGACGACAAATATTTCTCAGGCCACAAGTGTAAGGAACAAAATATTTTTATGGCCATCTCCGAGGAGATTTCAAAAGAATATGAAGAAAACTCCCCCTGTGTCTGAGTTACCTGAATCCACTGACATAACCCCACCCTCAAACCTTCCTGAAGTAGAACCAGTCATTTCCCTCAATGCTCTCACTAGCTTCTCTGCTCCCCAAACCCTCAAGCTAATCGGTTACATCAAGCATCAGAAGGTCATCATTCTGGTTGATAGTGGCAGCACCCATAATTTTATTCATCACCGCATTTCCCAAGAAACTCATTTCTACATCCATGTCGTCAATAATTTCCAAATCATGATTGCCAATGGTGGTTCCATGAAATGTGTAGGGTGTTGTGAAAAAGTGTGTCTCCAAATTGGTGACTACCACCTGAAATCCCATATGTTTGCTATCGACATGGGAGGTTGTGACATTGTGTTGGGTGCAGACTGGCTAAGAACTTTGTGTCCCATTCTCATGGATTTTAAAGACTTAACCGTGCAATTTGACCAAGAGGGCCACCAATATAAGTTCCAAGGCACCACCATCGGTTCACCTGAGATCATTAGTTCCCATTGCATGGAAAAGCTACTCAAAAAGGGTCATTYTGGTGTTATCGTCCAACTCCATGCCATACAAGCAACATAGACACCCTCGGTACCACAAGACCTCCAAGCCATCCTTTCTAAACATCAATTAGTATTTTCCACTCCCCAATGYCTCCCTCCTTCCCATGGTGTTCATGATCATTCCATTCCCCTTGTACYCGGAATCCTTCCTCCCAATATCCGTCCGTATCGTCACCGCTTTTCCCAAAAAAATGAAATTGAGAAAATGGTCCAGGAACTCCTTAATGCAGGCATTATCCACCCTAGTATGAGCCCCTACTCGTCTCCTGTTGTCATGGTACTAAAGAAAGAAGGTTCTTGGTGAATGTGTMCTGACTTCYGTGCCCTCAASAAACTTACCATCAAAGACAAATTCTCCATTCCTATCATTKATGACCTCTTGGATGAATTGAGTGGCACCCAATTCTTCACTAAAATGGATCTCCATTCGGGCTACCACTAGATATGTATGAAAGAGGAAGACATTCCCAAGACTGCCTTTAGAACTCATGAGGGCCACTATGATTTTTTGGTCATGCCCTTTGGCTTGCATGTTGCCCCCTCCACCTTCCAAAGCTTCATGAATCATGTCTTCCATCCTTTTCTCCACCATTTTGTCTTAGTTTTCTTTGATGATATCCTCATATATAGCAAAACCTAGACATACCATCTTGTACATGTGGATTGAGTTCTCCATCTACTCTCTCAGCACCAACTTTTCCTGAAACAGTCTAAATGTGCTTTTGGCACCTTAGAGTAGAATACTTGGGTCATCTGGTTGGAAAAGATGGCATCAGGGTGGGTCCTAAAAATATTGAATCTATGCAAGACTGGCCTCACCCAAATACTCTTAAGAGATTGCCTGGATTTCTAGGCTTAACAGGGTATTATCGCAAGTTTGTTAAGAATTATGGGAAGATTGCACACCTCTCACTGCTCTCCTAAAAAAGAACTCTTTCACTTGGACTCTAGCTGTTGCTCAAGCTTTTCAAACCTTGAAGAGGGCCATGTGAACCACTCCAGTCCTCGCCCTTCCTGATTTCACAAAGACCTTTGTGTTGGAATGTGATGCCTCAGGGAAAGGAATTGGTGTTGTCCTTATGCAAGAGGGTCGGCCTTTGTCCTTTACCATCAAGAAACTATCTGAAAGAAATCTGGGAAAATCCATCTATGAAAAGTAAATGTTGGCTATTCTCCATGTCGTGGATCTGTGGCGTCCTTATCTATTGGGGCAATGTTTCCAAATTAAGACAGACCATCAAAGCCTCAAGTATTTTCTGGAACAACGCATTTCCTCCCCAAAACAACAAAAATGGGTGACTAAACTCTTTGGATATGATTATGAGATCATTTATAAGAAAGAAAAAGACAATGTGGTTGCAGATGCACTTTCCCGAAAATATGAAGATGGAGGATCGATTTTTTCTCTTTCATTCATTGTACCAGATTGGCTCCAAGCCATTCGCCAGGAATGGCTACAAGATCCCAAAAGTTCGCAATTGATCCACCAATTGCAGTCCAAGGATCCAGCTTCCCTAGGGTACTCTTGGCTCCATGAGGAACTTCGATACAAAGGCCTTTTGTATTTAAGTAAACAATCAAAGCTTAAATCCACGGTACTTTCTGAGCTTCATGCTACACCCACAGCAGGGCACTCCGGGTTCACCAAAACCTATGACAGGGTCAAACGTTCCTTTTTCTGGGATGGTATGAAATAGGACATTCGTAATTTTGTAGATGAATGTGATGTGTGTCAATGAAACAAGGGAGAAACAATCAAATCGTCGGGCACACTACAACCACTCTCGATTCCACCTGCTATTTGGAAGGATATCTCTATGGATTTTCTTACTAGCTTACCCAAATCGGGAARTAAATCTATCATCCTAGTGGTTGTTGATCGCCTTTCCAAGTATGCTCATTATACTCCCTTCAACACCCATTTACAGCATCCACRATCACTCAAATCTTCATGGATAAGGTCTTCAAGCTTCATGGCATGCCGCACTCTATTATTTATGATCACAACCCAACTTTCACAAGCGATGTTTGGAAAGAACTGTTCAAGATACAAGGCACCGAATTGCATCTCAGCATGGCTTATCATCCCCAGACTGATGGTCAAACGGAAGTTGTCAACAAGTGTTTGGAAACATATTTGAGGTGTTTTTCCTTGGAAAAGAAAAATCAGTGGGCTCAATGGTTACCCCTAGCTGAATGGTGGTACAACACTTCATACCATAGAGCTACACGCATGACTCCTTTTGAAGCGGTATATGGACATAAGCCACCTTCAGTTCTCTCATACTTGTTGGGTGCCTCGAAGGTCCAGGTGGTTGACCTAACACTTACAGCTCGAGAGGTTATTCTCCATACCCTCAAAGAGAATTTGGTCATGGCACAGAATCACATGAAGCAACAAGCAGATCAAGGTCACTCTGAACATTAATTTGCAGAAGGGGATTAGGTGTTTCTTCGACTGCAACCTTACAAGCAAACTTCCCTCAAGTCCGAGCATTGTTAGAAGCTAGCACCCAAATTTTATGGTCCTTATACCGTAGTCAAGCGTGTAGGACAAGTTGCCTATTAGTTAGATTTTCCCAACCATTCGAAGCGACATCCTGTTTTTCATGTTTCATGCTTAAAGAAGGTGATTGGAGCTAAGTGCCAAATTCAAACCAACCTTCCAGAGTTAGCTAAAGAAGGATCCATTTGGCTACAACTAGAAGTAGTTTTGGACTAGCGTGAGCATCGCTTATGTTAGAGAACCATCAAGGAAGGGCTAGTACAGTGGAAAGATACAACTCCAATAGACGCCACTTGGGAACTAGCTACCATTCTGCAGCAATTTCCTCATCTCAAGCCTTGAGGACAAGGCTGTTTTTAAGGGGGCGTACATGTTAGGGTCCTAACTTGAACATTGGTAGAACAATATATTCAGATGTAATAAAGGTCAATATTAATAAGTCCTTTCAATAAAATAGAATAAGGCGGATGTAAGAAGACCTAATAGAAGCTTCCGCTTCTAGAAGGATCTTCTTCTAGATGCGTCTTTTTAGTATAAATAGGAGTCAAGGGTATGAGAACCCTAGCTTGGATATTATTTTAATAGAGCTCTTCTCAACTGGAGGTTGCCCCCTCGAAGAGGCCCGTGAGAATTGCTTTCAGATTCAAAGTGTTATTTCTGTTGTTATTGTTATATCATTTCAGTGTTATTGTGGTGAATTTTTTGGTTATATTGTTGTTATTCTACCATTACTAGCATTTTATTTCAGTTCTGCATACATTTTATATCTGGTACATTACAACATCAGGGTGTTTGGTGCCACTGAAGCACCACATTTTCTACCAGCTCTTGTCCTGGACTAACTTTTCATAGGAGAAATATGCTATCAAACCATATTTCAACGCTACAATGCCACCTTGGTCAAGGACAAGAAACAGGCATTCATACCCTATGGTTTCCATGTAGGGTTCTACTTGGTAAAGGATACCACTCAAGCCAAACAAGAAGAGTTGAGCCAACTCAAGTTCAGATTCCTGACGGGTTGATTTCACAAGCATGATCCAAAGGGCCTAGTCTTGTAACATGCTTCATAAGTGTCATCCTCCTGGCTGTACACCCATGGAAAATTCGAAGACGAAGTCTTCACAGAAAATGCCCAGGATAGGGACTAGGTGGTACAAAGGATGGTCGACCCAAAAATGACCAGGTTCAGGTCCATGAGCCTGGATGAATAGGATACAATAATAGAAAAGTTGGCTCAATAGGTCGTCAGAGCGACAAAGGCAACAAAGGTTTCCCTGGTGGATCCGGTGCAGAATAGGGGATTTCTTATGACACCAGAGGCACAAGCCAGGGGATTTCACATGATATAACAAGCAAAAAGAGTAAGCAATTAGCTACAGTACGAACCAGACCTCATAGAAATAACAAGGGTCCCTACTGATAACCCGTTCAAAAGCCGAACAAGTCCAAGTGGTCTAGAGCCAATACAAATTGAAGGAATCACCAGGTCAGATAACTCTAAAGTTTCAGTGCCATAGGCTGGATCACTAGGGGAAATTTCATATTGACCAGAGATAGCGAGGACATCAATAAGAGAAAGTGTGCCAAACCCCCTCTGCAAATTAATAACTATCTATGATGATGAAGAGAGTTCGAAGGTTTCCTTGGTGACTCTGGTGCAGATCATAGAGGAAAATGAACCCAAGAAAGCATATTCCCCAGCTCCCGATGCTCAAATTCAGACCCTTCCATGGAATGACTAGGAGGTCGAAAGTGTCTTAGACAATAAGCTATTCTATGTACGAGAGACCCAAGCGGACAACGCTGAAGGATGAGCTAGGGTCGGGCAAACAAGATGAAGGAGTCCCACAACAAGAAATCGGCGTCTCAACAACCAATTATCAAGTAAGTACTGAGCCTACTTTGATGCTTCAATTTCAGCCGATAATTTACCTCTCAATGAGCAACAACTAGAAACTGAACTTTCATAACATACAGAAGAGTTTTAAGAATCCAATCTTGAACATATTTATACCATCGGGAGCCTCGAAAACACGCTTACTTGCGGAGAGAAGCAAATCCCTGAACACATGGATGAGGTTGTCGATATACAAGCCATCGCATACAACTGAAAGAGGAAATCCATCATGAAGAGAACCACAAACAAGAGAAGAATTACATTGGATAGTGCGATTCTCATCACCACAAAGAAGAAATTCATCAACACCGAGCATGCCAAGACGTTCAAACTTATCGGCACAGGGATGGTGATCATAGATACCACCCTGGATAGAGAAAGGAAAGATGAAGAGGAGCTGGCCACTACACTAAAGGAGTTGGAACATCTGCACCATTTGGTGAAATACTATAGGACTCCACACAGGCCATGGTATTTTTGAGAAGTGAATTCCAATATGCCTACAACAAATTCACGAGTGAGCGGAACCTTTTCACTGTAGGGATAACCGACTTCCAAGAAGACACCTTGATGGTGCTAGCAATGTGAAAATACATGGAAAGGTGGTACGAGAAGTCCCACCAAGCTATGGAAATAATTGATTACATCAGCACAGTTCAAAAGGGCTGAGACATCGAAGAGAACGATATTCGGGTGTTAATGGACAACAACATCGATCGCATAAGGAAGTCCATCGAATAATGGGTAAGGATGTCCCAAGAACCTTCCTGGGATATTCAAGAGAAATGGTCTGATTGCGAAAGAGGTTGGATCAAGATCAATTGGGTGATGAGAGACATCGGTCTCCTAGAATTCGTCTCACCTGAGAACTTTGTCGACTTGCATGACATAGTCAAACAACATGTAGAACAAGACTCATCGTGGAATGAAAATATAGCAAAGGTGGTGAGCATGTTGGCAGTTCAGATAAAACAGTTCTTGGATCACCCGATCAAGGCTCAGACAGTGCTACAACAGTTAAGTGCTAAAGTAGTCAAATATCGGGCATGAGCAGTGGAGATAAAAGAGATCCTTTTGGCCCTGATGGACCAACACAGGTTCTTGTACGCCAACACATGCGAGGAACTCTTCGTCAAATGGTCTGAGTATGATAAGAGTCATCCACTCAAGTGAGATCATTTGATGACTCTTAGAAGACTAAGAGATGAAAGCGGCATGTGGCGATTTTCTTTTTTACTTAGTTTCACTTCTGATAGTTATTTTTAGTTAATAATATGTTATAAATAAGAGGATCGACTTGTTAGAAGAGGTCAATGGTTTTGGAAAATACCCTCATTTTTGGATTTGTAAAGAACTATTTCGGAGCTACCATAATTGAGAAGTCTTATTTAGGACCAGAGACAAGTTTGTGTTTTTCATCAAAAGTGTGTGTGATTGGATCTAAAGAAGAATTATTTCTGATTTTATCTCATGAATGGATGTTGTAATGAGTAAGAGCCTCTGAATCTGTTGATAAGTTATTTGATTCAATATTTTTATAGTTCTTGTCTTTAATGATGAAAAGTAAATCATTGTGTTAATATGTGATTGATGATTAGAGTTAAGGAAACTATTTTTCTTACCATTGTTTATTGCATGTATGTTTTCTCCTGAAAATCGTATCTCATTCAATAATTGGAACACCGATAGGTTAATGTATTAGTACTAGGCTTGTTGTAGTTGTAAGAATCATTGTCTGCATGCTTGAGCAGAAGGGTTATCCCAAACTCACCCTTCTTCAGTAGTTAAGTCCTTCCCCTTTATTACCCATCTGGTTTATACCAACATTTATCTTTTATTGGTCCCACCTATAAGAGAAAGTACAAAAAGAGAATGTTCGAATTGAAGGAGGATCTTTCACAAGAATACGTCCTATCAATCACTATGTAAAGCCCATTGATCATTTGGACAAATCGTAAGATCTATAGAACCATTCCACCATTAAATGCTGCATAGTCTAATTGGGCCTTGGTGTTGGGTTTGGTTCCTACTATTGAGTTAAACAGATTTATGACCCCTCAAAAAAATTGGCGCTAGAAGGAGGGCATGAAGAATGAATGACTGGCAATATTTTTAACACAATATTTCAGACAACCTGTAGATTCAAAACAACCCCCATGCATGGCTAATCATTCCCAAGATAGACCACACACACTAAGTATTCATGAAATGAGTAACTCACCCCAGCCAGAGGAAGAAAATTTATTCCATGAGATACCTTACGCTCTTCCTCACAAATATTTGAAGTAGTTCAAAAGAATCACAGGAGCTTATGCCCAACAAATCGGAGCATTTCCCTTAGCTTCGTTACTTCCTCGTAGAAAAAAAGTAAGAAGAATGATGGTTGATACCTCTGACTAGGTTTTTGTTTACACAGTAGAAGACCTGATAGATTTCTCCCTCACCTAAATCAATCATCCTCTTAATCTAATCCCCCCCAAAACATCAGTCGGTAACTGCTCTAAGCCCGACGATTTTTTTGACTAGGAAGGGTTTAACTTAGAGCGCTCGGCTTTGGGGTCAGACGACATGGAAGATAAAAATGATCATAATGAAGAAAGGGGAAACCCACCTTCGAATAATCAACCTTGGTTGGCCATATATGCTCTTGCCATCCCTAGACGAGTACATAACCTTCCTTGACATCCAAAGAAGTTACTTCTTAAATTTGATCCCGAAACCTTGGGATTTCCTTAAGACCATATCAAAAACTTCATACTAGCTATTAGACTGATGAATGTCTAACATGAAGACATATTATGCAGGCTATTCCCCTACACTTTCAATAATTCGGCCTCCACGTGGTATTTTAACTTACTTGTAGGGTCCATAACTAGTTGGACGAAGTTCCAAAATGATTTTCTAGATAAATTTGCAGAAGAAACCACTACAAGAGATTTGATGGCCGAGTTGTTTTCTGCCACCATGAGTTCAAAGGAGAAGGTTAAAGAATTCAATCAAATATTCATCACTATCTTAAACAAATTCCAAACTGAATATAAACCCACTCAGGAGTTGCAAATCGAAGTATACACTAATGCTCTCCCAGCTTCCATTTCCATGTTTGTCAAGAGGGCTGCCAAAGAAACCTTAGTTGATAATTTTGAAGAAGCCAAAATGATAGAGTTACAAATGAAGGGATGTAAAGAAGTCTAGGTCTCATTAGTTAAGGAAGAAGTTTAACCTCCCCCCAGAAGAGGACTCCTATTGACTAGACCCCTAAGGAAACAAACATAACAAGGTCCTAAGAATGGAAGTGGAGACATAGAAGACCTACAACGCATGGTTAAGAAGTTGTCAAATGAAATCATAGACATGAAAAGAAGTGTAGGGGAAGGAAACCAAGGCCAGAGGCCCTACAAACCCTTTTTCAAAATAAATCCAATGTTCAAAGTGATTGAACCTCCCCCAACCAACTTGAACATCTATTTGGGAAATATAGCATCCGACTCTTTCTGTACTTATCACCAAGAGAAACACTCTGAAAGAGACTTCCCACAATGGGTGCATGCCATGAATTTGATGTCCAATTGGTTTCTAGATCAGATTTCCCTAACCGAACAATCAAGTGGCTCAATTATGAATATTCTTGATCAGGAAAAAGTTGATCCACCATAAGAAACAACCATGTTGATATGGGACCCTCACCTACCAATGCTTTCCAATGACCTATTTGAGGTTCAAGAAACACCCACAGAGGTCTTGGCTATGCAAACACGAAGTAAGGGTCAATGTGTCTCAAGGGATCTTCCTACTGCCCAAATTTCGGGGGAAAAACCAACTCCCAATCACTCTAAAGCACCTTTTGTTCCCTGAAGAAATCCTATAAACATCCATACACAAGAATCACCCAAGCTAGAATACAACATAGTAGAAGACTTGAAAAAGTTGAAGGCAAATATATCGGTCATGGACATGTGTTGAATCCCTCAGCAAAAGGACTTTTTGTTACAAGCATTAAAATCAATAGAAAATCCTACAACAAGCACTGACCAAGGAGGAAATATAAGTCCCATAGATCTAAGAAATAAACCAACTATGAATGCCTTCTTTGAAGATAAGAAGGGAAAACCATGGATGATTTTAGGGGCTAAATTTCGCTCATGGGMTAATTTTCCATGTTTTTTCCAAAAACGAGATTCGTTATTTTAAAAATGATTCACCCAAATTATATAGGATAAAATTAATTTACCTTAAAAATCGCCAAAATTTTATAAAAACTATATAAAATACTTAGAAATTTGAATATTTTTACAAAAATATCGCCAATCATTTATAGTTGACATATGAAGGATTAGTAAGATTCGCCAAGGTTTCTACATTTTAAAATAAATTTCCATCCTTAAAATCATCCCTGGGGAAAACCTTTTGTCCCACTGCTCCTTTTGACATTTGATGTCTTCAACAGAAACCTCCATAACTGTTTGGTTGACTCAGGATCATCTTCCAATGTTATTCCATTGTCTATTTCCAAAAAATTAAACCCAGTCCCTCTCAAAAGTGATAAACTTGTAATACAACTAGACATAACCCAGGTGAAGGTTATGGGAGAACTCAAAGATGTAATGATTAGAATAGCGACACATCCTAAATTTGTGCAAGTAATTGACATCATTGTAGTAGATATCCCAGAATATTATGGATTGTTATTGAGTCAAGATTGGTCTGAGAAGTTAAATGGATACTTTAGTATAGACTAGTMTCACCTTTGGTTTCCATTAAAAGGACACTCGAATATGATCAGGATCAATAGGGAAAGATATATGAAACATACTATCTTCGAATTAGAAACCCTTAAYGAACCCTCATTGAAAGATTTCCCCATACCAGGAAATTATTCCTGTGACTCCGATTTCAGGAATTTCTCCCCCCTCTCATATGATGTCCCTCTTACTCAAAACTCTGAAGTAAGTTTCCAATAAAATTTTCCAACGACGGCGGGGGAAACCCTCTTCTGTCAGGAACCGGTGTTAGAAATCATGGAACCGATAGGAGGAAAGGAGGAAAGTGGTAGGAAAAGGGAAACTGATAACTTTTTCTCACCAACTTGGACATTATACTTTGATGGATCTAAATTGCAAGAAGGGTCAGGGGTAGGGTGCATCCTCATTGACCCAAAATTTAAACGATATTTCTTTTCCTGTAGACTAGAATTGAGATGCACAAACAACACCACCAAGTATGAAGCTCTAGTGCAAGGGATAAACAAGGCCATAGACTTAAACATTAAAGAATTGAATGTTTTTGGAGATTATGAAATCATCGTTAGACAAGTAAGGAACACTATACATTGAAACTCTCCCCACCTGAGGAATTACGAACATGAAGTGCATAGACTATTAGAACATTTTGAAGCCTTCAACATTACAGTCATCCCCAGAACAAAGAACACTCTTGCTGATTCTTTGGCCACTGCTGGCACAAGGATATCACCTCTAGAATACTATGAAGCCTCCTGGTTTATTGTGGAGCTACTCTACAAACCGTTGGTGCGCAACAATATTTCTAATTGGAAGGTCTTTGAAGGAGATGAACAGATCATGAAATTTTTGACAAATCAGGATAATTTTAAAGAATTAGCTATTGATGATGAAATATTTCAGGAGAAATTAGCAGAGACTGACAGTCATATAGATCAACCAACTGAAAAACCAAGGTCTCACATGATACCAAAAGGAGTAGCCAATTTAGAAAATCTTTTTGACTTAAGGGAAAGATTCAAAGGGTCGACAAACACAAAGACGGGGAGTTCCTGCCCCACGCATGAAACTATAAATCTAGCAACCCCAGAAAATTCCAAGAATATAAATCTCGACAATATAGTATCTAAAGAGGAAAGGAAGGCCTATCTCAAACTTTTCAGACAATATCAAGGTGTCTTTGCATGGTCCTACCGAGATCTGAAAACTTATGATACTCATATCATTCATCACACTATCCCATTAAATCCTAAAGTGAAACCCTTCCAACAGAAGATCTGCAAGTACCACCCATCCTTGGAACCTCTCATGTGTCAGGAGTTAAAAAAATTACTAGATGCTAAGATTATCTTCCAGGTTAGAAACTCCACATTGGTAGAAAATTTAGTTCCCGTGAGAAACAATTATGGGGATATCCGCCTATGTGTAGATTTCATAAACCTCAACAGAGCTTCAGAAAAGGACAACTACCCTGTCCCACCAAAGGAGCAACTCTTGCAAACTGTGTCTGAATCTGAGATTTTCTCCCTGCTGGATGGTTTTTCAGGTTACAACCAAGTTCTAGTTTCAGAATAAGACTGTCTGAAGACTACCTTCCGAACCAAGTGGGGAACCTTCACTTATAAACACATGCCCTTTGGGTTAATTAATGCAAGGGCGACCTTCCAAAGGGCCATGGATGCAGCGTTTCGAGGACTAATCAATAAGTATGTAGTAGTCTATTTGGACGATGTGACTATGTATTCAAAATACAAAAAAAATCACATCCAACATTTAACCCATATTTTCAAAAGGTGTAGGAAATACGGTATATCCTTAAACCCTAAAAAAACTATTTTTGGTGTCGAGGAAGGTAAGTTGTTAGGCCACATTATATCTTAAGAAAGCATTCACATATACCTAGAATGGATTAGGGCTATAGCTTAGCTTCCATTACCCAAGAAAAAAAAGGCTATGCAATATTTCTTCAGGAAAATCACCCCCGATTTTGTTGAGACTATCAAACCCTTACAAAAAATGATCCGCAAAGATGTTGAATTTAAGTGGGATGATGAACGAAAAAGTTCCTTTAGCATTATTAAGACCGCAATATCTCAAGCCCAGTGTTGCGAAGTCTCAATTTTGGCAAATATTTCTTCCTCTATACTTTCACCTCCGACCAATTGTTAGCTACAGTATTGACTCAGAAGGATGATGACAACAACAAGGCCCTGATATCATTCATGAGAATTAATCTCCAAGGGGCCAAACTAAATTACCCTGCTATATACAAACATGCTTATGTAGTATACAAGGCAGTGAAACACTTCAGATCTTACATCCTAAATAATCATACCCAAGTCATAGTGCCTAACCCTGCAGTTCGATCCCTATTTACTCAATAGGAGATTGGGGAAAGAAGAGGAAACTAGATGGAAATAGTCCAAGAATTTGATCTAGATATAAAACCTCCTAAACTGGTTAAGGGAAAAGGGTTATGCAAACTGGTAACTGAATCCTAGGACCAAGCAAATGAAGACCCTAGATGGGAGAATGAATTAGCCTTATGGTGTGGTGAAGCTTCATATGTGTCCCTAGGGCAAGAGTCTTGGTACAAGAAACTGGCTTATCTCCTGCATCATGGGACTTGCCCAGAAAACCTAAATCCTATGGAAAGGATATCCCTCAGGTTAAACTCAACACAATATCACCTCATAAATTCGGTGCTCTTTTGTGATAATTATGATGGGGTAATTTTAATATGTCTCGAACATGAAGATGTAGACAAGTTTCTTAAGAAGCTCCATGATTGTCTTGCAGGTGGACATTTCGAGGGAAACACCACCGCTCACAAAATACTCAGAGCTGGCTATTATTGGCCTACTCTATTCAGGGACACTCACACATATGCTAGAAACTGTAAAACTTGTCAAATAAGCACGAAGAGGGAAAATAGAGCAGCTATCCCACTCCAACCTGTGGCTGTCTCCAGACCATTCGAGCAATGGGGGTTAGATATCATAGGAAAAATTACACCAAGTTCTTCAAAACAACATAGATACATACTAACTACCACATACTATTTCAAAAAATTGGTAGAGGCCATCCCTCTGACTCATGTAAATGAAAAGGTGGTGATCCAATTCATAGAACAACAACTGATCACAAGGTTTGGTGTGCCCTCCATCCTTGTTTTTGATAACGCCGCTTAATTTTATTCCACCCTATTAATAAAGTTTTCTCTATATAAAGGAATCATAATCAGATACTCTGCAAACTACTATCCACAGGGGAACAAAGTGGCAGATTCAACCAATAATAACCTAGTGAAGATATTAAAGAAAACAGTTACAAACAATCAGAGGAATTGGCACAGTTCACTCCATAACACTTTATGGGATGATAAAGTAACATCCAAGGAAGATATAGGAAATTCCATGTACTTCTTGGTATACAGACATGAAGCCATTCTCCTGAATGGGCTGTATCTTCCATTTCTTCAACTTGCTCAGGATTCTAGAGGACAACCCTCATCAATTATATAACAAAGAATTGATACCCTCCTCATGTTAGAAGAAGAAAGGGAGAAAGAAAAATAAAAATTCATAGCTCATCTATAGATAGTTAAAAGGTGGCTTGATAAACATAAGGCCAAAGAGAATAATTTTGAAGTAGGAGACTTAGTCCTAAAATGGGACAGAGCAAATGAGCCGAAAGGAAAAAATTCTAAGTTTCAGAATCTATGGCTCAAACCTTTTCAAGAAGCAGAGAAAATTGGGGTAGGCACGTATCAGTTGCAAAATCTAAGGGGGGAACCTAACGCTCTCCTGGTGAATGGCCAAACCCTAAAACAATATTTTCATTAAAAATAAAAAAAAAATGTGTTTATGTGTTTTCATGATGTTTTGTTTTAGGAAGGCTAATTGCGGAATGCATTTTTGTTTCTGTTTCTTGCTATATTACTTCTGCGCTTTTGAAGAATGTGTTTAGAAATACATTGGTTGACCTCAATTCATGTGATATGATGAAATCTGTTCCTAAATCATCACTTACATACAACACGAGAAGTGTTGGGGGACTTGTGGTTGTTTTAAATGGTTTTCTACCTAGTTTGTAGATGAACAACCTTRGAGAAATGTTGAAGTGTCTTCTTGGTGATCCAGTAAAACCTTAAGGGAAAGGTTGTAAGATGGAAAGGAATACATGTACCTCAAAKACAGAGCTAGAAACATTTCACCTTAACCATCTCATTTTGAAAATAATAGACGTCCTCCTCTTCGACTCGCTCAGGGTATTCTATCGAAATAAAATCAACTATATAAAATGAACGCATAGTAGGAGAGGGTATGAAAATAACTCCGTTGGGGCTATGGACRTTTGCTGGCAGTGGAGAAACACCATAGAAAGTGAATAAGGATAACTAAAGGGCCTGGGGCCAGTGAATTCTTTACTCGAATCTTGTCAAAGGGGGCATTAGTCAGGGTTACATGAAATGAAGTTGGAATAAAGGTTGAAAACCCCACAAGCAGACCTAGATGCATCAATCGAGGAATTTCAAATGCAAGGATAAAATAGGATTTGATAAAGACCAATGAAATTCTTAACAAAMTTTTTCATCAACTGAGCCTGAGGTAGGAACAAAGATTCTACTTTCTCCCAGTAAKTCGCCATTTGTTGAGCACTCAACATACCCTAAAAAGCCTCTATCAAAATTTTACTTTTTTGGGTACCACTTTATCTTCTACACCATTTGATTCGATTTCAATTTCGAATTTTTTTTGTCTCTACTTATTTTCATGATTCTCATCACCCATTCAGGTTTTCTTGAACTTATGAAACCCCATAACTTAAAAAGATCTTAAAGACTTGAATAAATAATTGGCAACCAAACACTTCACCGAACACACTTAGGGTCAACATCAGAGGGAATTCCAAGAAGGAAAAAAGAACCTTTTGGAAACAACAGTCATCGAGCGTCGATCTTCATCAGCATCAACAGAAGGGAGTTCTGGTTTGCATTAAGATTTTCGCATAAAGATATCGTCAATAACCAATTCCCCTTTGGCTTCAGCGAAATATAGGGACAATAGATGTTGACAAAGAACGAAAAGAAATGGATGATAGGTGATGCTCAACGCACTTTGTCAGAATCAGGGAAAATTCGGAAGGATCACAACAAACATTTCGACCACAGTAAATTTATACCTGATCGCCGATCCCCTATGCCTTTTTAACATCCAGAATTTTTCAAGAA